>JAGKTI010019750.1:0-16778 GCA_018397915.1 Birgus latro | reverse complement strand
ACAGTGAGAATGATTTTAAAGAACAGTGAACAAATCAAGCAAGCAGTGAATAACTATGGAGGTGCTCAGTTTGATGGTAGAATGCTGGTGGACAACAAAGAAGTGCTAATAAAAATGGAAAGATATCTTGCTCACTACATTCAAAGAAAGGAAAAGGAAGGGGTTGCATTAGATGGGTGCCAAATAAGGGAGCAGGCAAAGACTATCACACGTGCCTTAAAAAAGCCATTAATCCTCCAACAAAACCTTTCAAGGCATCGAATGGGTGGCTATGCCAGTTCCTCAAAAGGAAGGGGTTTAAACACATCAGGTTCAGTGACGAGTGAGGACCTACAAATTGGTCAGCTTCATCCCAAGGTAAGCACTTTTTCCCACTCTTTCTCTCTACTCTACCTCTTAATTTTATGATGATAAATGAAACAAACATGAACTGATGTACGGTACAGTAATATTAATAAGAAAACATCATAGGTAAGAAACATTTAAAAAAAAAATGCATTTACACTAATGTGAAGACTGGCGTGGTTTACGGGTCTGGTGGCGGGGCGAGGCTTGGCTACTGTGGCCCCATGGGGCCTACGTCATCACTGTCACTGTCGGCAGATATTTCCACATCTTGCTGTGTTTTTTCTGCCTCTCTCATGAATCCCTCGAAGTTAGAATCGTCACTGGGGTCATCAGAATGAAAAAGGTTAGGAATGCTAGGATCACTGGCTGCTTGGGGAGGGGTGGCAGGATGGCTGGTCGATGGGGCAGGGTCTCTTGGGATTCTCTTGAATTTTGTGATTAGAGACTGCTTCCTCTTGTTAACCCCATCTCTGTGGAGGTCAGCATAAAAGCGAAGCGGCTGAGAATTAACGATGCATAACCTGGCCAATATTCTCGCCATCATTGACCAGCTGAAAAAAACCGTTGTGAACAATGAATGTGACAATTTAGGGCTCGGCAAGCATGCCACGGTGTTGACAGGGCCCTTCGTTTTTATACTGACCTACACAGAGATGGGGTTAACAAGAGGAAGCAGTCTCTAATCACAAAATTAATGAGAACCCGAAGAGACCCTGCCCCATTGACCAGCCGTCCTGCCACCCTTCCCCAAGTAGCCAGCGATCCTAGCATTCCTAACCTTTTTCATTCTGATGACCCCAGTGACGGTTCTGACTTCGAGGGATTCGTGAGAGAGGCAGAAAAAACACAGCAAGATGTGGAAATAGTGTATCTGCCAACAGTGATAGTGATGACTTAGGCCCCGCGGAGCGACAGTAGCCAAGCCTCGCCCCGCCACTAGTCCCATACACCAAGCCAATCTTCACATCAGTGTAAATGCATTTTTTTTTTCAATGTTTCTTACCTATGATGTTTTCTCATTAATATCACTGTACAGTACATCAGTTCGTGTTTGTTTCATTTATCATCGTAAAATTAAGAGGTAGAGTCGAGAGAAAGAGTGGGAAAAAGTGCTTACCTTGGGGTGATGTCAACCAATTTGCCTTTATTTCATATATTTAATTGTTTGAATTTTGCGAATTTTGATTTTGTGAGGGTTTTTGTCGACCATATTCTCGCAAAATTGGAGGAAGCACTGTACTGTGCACTGAAAAACATGTCTTTTACTTGTCTTATTGTGGTGAACATAGCTGAAGTGGTCAGGCAGTCCGGACTTCTTCTGGCTTTATCGGACTTTTTCCGATATATATAGGAGTTTAGTCCGGTAGCTCCTTGAGTCCGATAAAAGAGAATTCCGGTCTACTGAAGTCCGTTATATTTAGGTTTTACTGTATCCGTATGTATGTGTAAAAAACGATTAATCTTCATCCTTTGACGTATATAACCAACACCACAAAATTATGAACAACATCACAAAGTATCTTGTAACCTCATTATTAGGCACCAAACACACCTGAAATGAATGAGAAAAATTTGTATTTATTATTTTCATGAAAAAACACCCGTATCTAAGAATTATGCATTGTACTATAAATAAAATCAGAAATTAAAAAATTATGGCAGTATCTAGTAACCACTCCTTACTGCGAACGCTCCTATTATTAAGGATTATTTCAATAATGCAGACTTAGATGAGTGTGCATTATCATAAATACATCATTAGTAAACAGTAAATAAAACATTCTGTGGGTTAGATATGCACACACATGGAGTGATTGCACCATGCCAGATGCATCAGTAGTTTGTAAACAAATGCCAGCTGATAGCTTGTTAGTGAATGCAAGGCAGCATTGAAAATTCATACCGGTAAGTATTTATGTGTTTCCACCTTTATAAATAATGCAGAATTATTTTCCCTCAACAAGCCAAATGGTCTCCTGTTGACCAGGAAACCATTCACTACACTGGGTGTAACCTTATAACCAAATTTTGGTGAGTATTACAGCGCTCCAATCGGATTGAGCCGGTGAAGGTTTATATGCAAGGGGTGGTTGGGGTTTATTGCTTATGTAATGCCACTCAGAGATGAGTGAGGCTGGTCTCTCTAATCTTAAATGTCAGGACCAACTTGCCTAGCCCGTGGCTCGTATGCTCCTCATGGGGCAACGTAGGATTGGATGATGAATGAATGAAAAAAAATATTGGTGGATGTTGATTATAAATTTTTAGTAAATTAAACTGATTCCCCCCCCATACCCCTTGCCAAATCATGGTTGTGCATTATATGGTGGGAAATACAGTAGTTCTCCCATTAGCTACCATGTTTTTATCTTGCTTTTTGGACCTTACCTTACCTCAGCTTTGGGTGGGAAATAGAGATCAATATGATGATGATTATGTCTATTTTTGAGTTAATGAAGAGTTTATTAACAGCTTTTTAGATTTTAATGTACAGTAAGTCCTCATTTTTCGCTGTTTTGATGTTCCACCAAAACGCCGCGAAATGTGAAACGACGAAGTGTGAAGTTAAGAACCTATGGGAAAAATAGATCGGCATTCCAGTGGGACAGCTACCTTACCATACCAAAGTCCTATAACACCAAACAGGCCCTACCCAAAATTAAATATGGAGTGTTTACTAGTTGCTTATACAGCATAACACAATAAACATATACCTGAAATGACATTAGAACTGTTATAAAGAGCTGCAAACCAAAAATCCTTACCAGAAATAAAGTAAACATTGGCGTGAGTGGCAGGCGAAGGTATGTTGAGAGTGGATGGGCTCGTTACTGGGTGACATGGGCCTCTCTGGGGAAGCCCTATCACCTAAGCCGAAGCCTTCGAAGTCGAATTCAGGCTCCAGCAACTCCACTTCCTCTCTGTCCACTTCTCCTCCTTCATCCTCCTCTCCTGTCATGTCTAAGTCTTGCATAATAGCAGCCACTTTCTCTGTCACATTAAAACAATGTGTGATCCTGGCTTGTCTCTACTCTTTCTGTTGTAGACTGCCATCAATTGAGACTTCAGATCATTGAAGGTGGATAGGATCTGGGTAGCCTCAGGCATACTCCCAGTGTATGTCTCGAAGGTTGTTGCCATGCCGGTTATGGTGGACAGGCTGTGGGACAATTTGTTGGTGGTCATCTTCTCCTGTGCAGTGTGCTCTGGCCTTTCAGTGTCTTCAGTAGAGTTCATCTCTTCTTCTGTTATGTCAACCACACCTGAGTCTAGTAGTGTGTCAAGTGTTGTCTTACAGCCGTTTCGTCCACCTCTGTTGTGTCTAGGCTTGTGTGTCTGATTGCTTCCAGAGTGTCATCTTCCCTCTGCCGCTCACCTTCCATAGTCAGATGAGGGAAAAGTTTCTTCCACCCATGTGTTATAGTGGCTGGGGAAAGTTTTTTTCCAGCATTCGACTATGATATCCACAGCATTTTTTATGTTGAAGTCCTTCCAAAACTGACTTACTGTCTTGCCAGGTCGAAAATGAGCAGATGGTGGTGGGGGTCTGGTTATGCTTGGAGGCTGGTCTGGCCTTGAGGACAGGCCTGGTCTGGGCTCCTCTAGACTACTTTGTGACTGTTCTGGCCAGGGAGACAGTGCTGCGGGTGTGCGGTGTTGGTCGTCACTGCTTTCAAAGTCTTCCTCCTTTTCCTGAATCTGCTGCAAAATTCCACTGTCACTTGTCTCTTGCCTGAGTCTGGCATTCACTGTAGAGTCGAACATATTCTTAACATTGGCGATGATCTCTTGGTCTAGTGGTTGGAGTTTTGAAGTTGTGTTGGGTGGTAAGAATACAACCTGGACATCTGGGTGACGGTCGACAAGATATCTGGCATGTGACCTTGCATTATCCATAAAAAGGACAACCTTAAATTCCAGATTCATTTTCCTGCAGTGCATCTGTGCGTCGGGAAGGAAGTACTGGTCAAACCATTTGTGTGACAAACTCTCCACCATGTAGCCTCTCTCGGTGTGACCTCGAAGTAAACGTTTAGGTTGTTCATGTTACAGTGTCGGTAGGGTCTTGGTTTATGGAACTTGTAAATTATTAGTGGCTTCATCTTGTGTGAGCCGGAAGCATTGCAGGTTAGTAAGACGCTCAGCCTCTCTCTATTCATCTTCGTGCCGACTGCCTGTCTCTGTCCCTTCGTCACGTATGTGAATCTCGCTGACCGCTTCCAGAAGAAACTTGTCTCATCACAATTATACACCTGGTGCCATGAATACCCACCCTTCTCAGTAATCTTGCGTGCCTCCTCTGGAAACCTTGCAGTCGCATCAATGTCAGCAGATGCAGCCGCACCATGGTATGCGGCGCACCTCACCTTGCACCTTTTCTTAAACCTGAAGAGCCACCCTGACGAAGCTCTGAACATGGGTGGCAGGTTTATATTCTTCTTGCGGCAAACTGCTTCATATATCCTAATTGCCTCGTCCTTGATTGTCCTGGTAGAGATGCTCACACCCGCCCGGCTCCTGTTATCGAGCCAGTGGACAAGGTATCCCTCTGTTATGGCCATTACACGTCTTATCACAAACGATCCCACAATCACGGTCTTGTTGGATGGGAAGAACTTGGTCCGGATTGTAACCTTAGGAAAATTATTAGCATAAATACACTTGTATGCAAAGCAGCCTAAAATCTACTGTACACAGAAAAAATATTTTAAGACAACTTAAACAGCAAACTCTTAAGGATGAACAGTAAACTCTTCATTTGGTGAATATTGATACAGTAAAAAACCGTGGCACAAATAAAGGTTGAGGGGGGGAGGGGGAAACATTTACTTTATTGTTATTTTACATACACACCTGCTTGTTGAGAGGTTCCTTGTTCTTCCTTAGGGGTATATAATGCAACGTAACAGCAACCAACGTTACTGTTTTTCATTACAATACTGTATATTCTTCTCCTTACTTGTTCTAACTAACACTTGGTTGGTTAACTCTAAAAACTAACTCCATTAGGTGGATATTGATACAGTAAAAAACAGTGGCACAAATAAAGGTTAAGGAAAAAAACAGACTCATTTACTCTGTTGTTATTTTACGTGCACTCACCTGCTTGCTGAGAGGTTCCTTGTTCTTCCTTGGGGGTATATAATGCAACGTAACAGTAACGAACGTTACCGATTTTCATTACAGTACTGTATATTCTTTCCCAGAATTGTTCTAACTAACACTTGGTTGGTTACTCCAACTAACACTTGGTTGGTTAACTCTAAAAACTAACTCCATTTAGGTGGATATTGATACAGTAAAAAACAGTGGCATAAATAAAGGTTTAATGGAAAAAAACACAGACACATTTACTTTACAGTAAAACCTCGATATAACGGACTTCAGTAGACCGGAATTCCCTTTTATCGGACTCGAGGAGCTACCGGACTAAATTCCTATATATTGGAAAAAGTCCGATATAGCCAGAAAGCAGTCCGGACTGCCTGACAACTTCAGCTATGTTCACCACAATAAGACAAGTAAAAGACATGTTTTTCAGTGCACAGTACAGTATTATTATACCAGTTGATTAATGTAGTGAAGGTATAACACAGTACAATACTGCAATGGTGGTGAAAACCACTGATGCAATCCGGACTAATGTCTGATATATCGGAAAAAGTCTGGATTAGCAGGGGTAAGTCCGGATGTCGCTTTTATCGGAAAATCGCTTATTTCGGACAGGCCTGAGCCCCAATTAGTCCATTATAGTGAGGCCTTACTGTATTGTTATTTTACGTTCACTCGCCTGCTTTTTGAGAGTTGCCTTGTTTTTTCTGAGTGTCCTTATGGTGCTGTCAGGAGCCCCAGTCAGGCGACATATCTCAGGGGCTGTCAACCCCTCCTCAGTGAGCTGCATAATCCTCTACTTGTCAGCAGCTGAGTACCGGCGATGCCTCTTGCCAACCCTGTACGGCCGCTTCTCCTTAGGCTCTGGCGGTGGCTGTGCAACATCAGTCTCAGCTCATCGCTCATCGCGCTCTACCTCACCGGTGCGCTGCATCTCAGACGTCTAGAAGTGGGTCAGGAACTCACGAGCCGCGAGGCGAGGACAGCACAAAAAACACAATAGCGCTTGGATCTGTAGTACCACTGCTGTATCAATAGAGGGCAGGGTGGTCGCAAGATGACCGCCAACAAATGAGCATCAGTATGCGTCGTCTGCTGAGTGTCGGCTGCTGGCTGGAAGCGGCGACGAAATTTGGGAAGTGTCGAAGTTCGCAACATGTCGGAAACTTTTTTCTGTCGCGAAAAATGAAGCGTCGAAGTAAAATGCATCAAACTACAAGGACTTACTGTAGTTTTTGGATGATTTTATTGTTTCTTAACCCTGGTCTGCCTGACCAAGCAGACTCACAATGACAGATGAATAACCATCCCTTTGGGGTTTTTCCATTGGCTCTCTGCACCAGTAAAATGTCTGCAGTTTAATGTAGCTTATGCTGTGAAATGCTTCATTATGTGTGGTATGTTGGGTGGGCCTATTTTACAAATGGAGCACATGTTTATGATTCCACCCAACCCAAGTCAAAACTGATAACTTAGAATGGCTCTAATGAGACTATTGTAGCTGTACATTGTTGCTCTCACTTGCATCAGACATAAGGATTTTCAGATTGTTAGATTAACTGAAATAAACTTGAAGTTTTGTTTTACTTTGTTGTCTTTTACAGTTTTGTTGTACTTTTGGTTTTATTATTTGCAAGGATGAAGTTTAGTTTTTAGTATTACATTTTTACTGTAATCTTACATTCCTCACTGTTTGCCCTGTCAGTGCTAGGAAGGTTTATGTTATTTGTACCATAAGTTCTTATTATATGTTACTTTGTTTTAAATGTTTTTGCTGTAATGCCCACAGTAAATTAATAAGAATTTTTCATTATGGTGCTTGAAGCTCACACACCTGACTTTAAAATGTACTCCTTTGGAAGTTGTATGCTGATGACTTGGTGTTGATTGCAGAGAAAGAAAGGGAGGCAGAGGAAAGATTTGGGAAATGGAATGACAAAATGGGGTTTGAAAGTAAATGTGGACAAAACTAAAGTGATACTTAGAGCCGGTGGTGGTGCTGTCAAAGGAAAGGGGGTGTGGCCATGAGTAGTTTGCCACAAGGGTGTGGGAAGTAACTCCTTCTTGTGCAGTGTTTGTGATAAGTGGGTGCATAGGAAATGTAGTGGTTGTAGAAGACTGCAAAATAAAGGTGATTTCATGTGTGCTATGTGTCAGAAAATCATATAGAGGTTGTCAGGCATGAAAGGATTGATCTTGCTGGAGAGTCTTTTGATTATGTGGAGGGGTTTTGATATTTGAGAGACATGCTGTGTGCTGGAGGTGGGACTGGAGCTAACTCTGTGGCTAGGATAAGGAGTGACTGGAGGAAGTTCAGGGAGCTGTTGCCTCTCCTAACATTGAGAGGGCTCTCCCTCTGTGCTAAGGGGTCTTTTTATGCAGCATGTGTTAGGATTGTAATACTATATGGTAGTGAGACCTGGGCAGTACAGGAGGGGGTTATATATAGACTAAAACCTATATAAATGACAATGATTAGATGGATGTATAGTGTGTCCTCGAGTGTGGGGCCTGAGGGGGCTAGGATCGCGATTGAAGAGTTGAGAGGAAGGATGGGACTTGATTGTATTGGTATTGTGTGAGAGACGTAGGTTGAGATAGTTTGGGCATGTTGAGGATTGAAGATGACCGTTGGGTGCAGAAGGTGAGAAGGGTGAACATCAGGGGTAGGGCTGTGAGAGGCAGACCAAAACAAGACTTGGGAAAAGGCCATAGTGTGGACCTCAGAGAGAAGAAAGACAAGGTAATAGAGCGTATACCTCAGGGTGAAGGGGGACAGGGTCATAGAGTGTGGACCTCAGGGAGAAGGGGGACAGGGTCATAGAGTTTGGACCTCGGGGAACAAGGTCATAGAGTGTGGACTTCAGGGAGAAGGAACTGACTAGGAAGGCTGCCAAAGTTTGAGCTGCATGGGGAGCCACCATTAGGTGACCAGGGCTGACACATGCAAGCTTGTCAGAGCTTTTATAAACAATATTGTACTGTAGAGTTTTGCAATGCTTTGGCATGTCTGGTATGGGGTTATTTCAGTTACAGTCACTTTTAAGAGTACATATATTCCACCCGTATGCACCTGGAGAATGAGTGAGAGATATCATTACTCCACCCTATAGTTCAACGGTTAAACCTCCATTGCTGCTTATAAGGCTGATGTGCCTGCATCCCTCCAGTTTATATTTCCACTTGTTTGAAAGAAGTTGATATTTCAAAACGTATCATAGTACTTAAAGACTTACTGTATGTCTCTCTGCACAGGCCAGGAAAACTGGTATGACCTGTGGGTGTACTTACCTGACCAGGATGCGGACCAGTCTAAGACAGAGGCCGAGGTATTGGTGGAGGAAGATAATTGCCCCGCCAACCTGTCCCGTGAGCTGGAGGAAGGGGTGGTGGCTTCGGAGGTGGATGGACATGTCACGGTTCTTCACCAAAGTGGCTCCAATACCTTGCCACCCTCACACCTTGATTCTCTCCACAGTTCTCCCTCACATTCCCAGCCACATTCTGGTTCACTGTCAAAGTCTCAGTCAAGGTCCAGTTCATGCTTACAATTTCAGTCACCTACTAGTTCACTGTCACAATCTAATTTACCATCACAGTCTCAGTCAGATTCACCATCACTGTCTGAGTCACATTCACCATCACTGTCTCAGTCACATTCACCATCACTGTCTCAGCCACATTCTAGTTCACAGTCATGTTCTCAATCACAGTCAGATTCACAGCCACAGTCTCAGTTACATTATAGTTTACTTTGCCATTCTCAGCAACACCCTAGCTCTCACTCAACCCCTGAGCCTCAACTCAAACTGCATTTGTCCCCTAGGGTGATTGTATCAAGTAAAGGTGATCCAGTGAGTACAGCTCAGTTAAGGATGCATGTAAAAAGTGAACCTATAAACTGTCAGCAGTCAGTGTTGCCAAACAGTGCTTCTCAGAAAGACTCTGACAGCATATGGCAAAACCAGACAGAGAGGGAAGATGGAGAAAGTGAAGAAAATAAAGGAGAGAATAAGAAAGATAGCAAGGTTGAAGTGTTCTCAGGTGTGGTAAAGCTGAGCAGTGGTGTCAATGGTGTCAATGGGTTTGGTGTGAACAAAGTGTGTAGAATACAAGTGAGGCAGCCAGATGGTCAACTCCTCCCGTACCTCATCCCCGCTCATATGTATTCTCTGGCTGTCAAGATTGCACGTAGCAAAGCAGAGGAGAAAAAAGATGAACAGGGACCAGGAGGGGAGGGTCAGGCTGCAAACACAAACCCAGGTAAAGTAAAAGTGGTTAATGTACAGGCAGAAAAAGATACTGCTAGTGAAGGAATTTCCGAGAGTCGGAGCATGGGTGAGAAAGGGACACAAGAAGGCTCGATCAAAGAAAGCAAAAATGCTCAAAGTACTGCAGTTGTTACTGCATCCTCCACCATCACTACTACCACTTCCGAAATTCCTGGCATCAGCAAGAAAATAGCTGGAGGTGTGAGTGAGGGTGGGATTTTGCCTGGGAGGATAAGGATAGTGAAAGGTGGGTGTGATGGTGGGCAGGTGGTGGTACACACTGATGGTGGGCAGGTGGTGGTACACACTGATGGTGTGCAGCCTGTGCAGCCTAGTGTGGCACTGGTACAGCAGTTACTCAACAAACAGGTGGTACTAGGGGCAGAAGGAGGGCAGCAGCGGCCACAGGTGCAGGTGGTTGGTGCACACACTTCAGCTAATAAGAGCAATATTCAGTTGATGCCGGTTAGGTTGGTGAAAGAACTTCAGACAAAAGGATCAAAACCTATTAAAATCCTAGCACAAAAACCTGTTACCACTGGTAACATAAAATTTGTAACTAACAATGGTCAGTTTATATCAACAGGAAAAATATTTCAAAGTAAAACATTGCCAGGCAGTAGTACCTCAGTTCTAACAAGTGCTTTACCTCTTACCACATGCACAAACACCACCACTACCACAGCTACTGGTACCTCCTCTGGTGGTGCATTAGTGGGTCAGACTAGCAGGATAGTTACTGGAGCTGAACTGTTGCAACTGCTTGCTAAGAGAAGTAAGATGGCAATGTCAAAGGTTTCTCCCATCAAACTGGGCACAAACAGCAGCAGTGGCAGAATGCAAGTTCGCCCTCTGATGGTGCAGCGTGGCTCTGTGTCACTGCTGCATGGAGATATGCCCACTCACACTCCACTAAAGACATCAACACCCACCCTGTTTGTTACAGCCTCATCAACTAAACCTGATGAGGTATTGGCCAAAGGCAGCAGCTTTGGAACTGAGATATTAGTCAAAGGGAGCAGTAGTGGAACTAAGATATTAGCAAAAGGTGGCGGCACTGGAACTGAGATATTAGCCAAAGGGAGCAGCACTGGATCCAGAGGTGCAATACCAAGAATCCTCGAGAAGACCGGAGCCACAGGGGGCCAAGTGGATCCAAACCAGCAGAGGCAGGAAGATCTTAATCCAGAGGAAGAGGAAGCACTGATGCTGTGGGAAGAAAGACTAAGGTGAGCATTATGTTCAGTACCAAAGCTAGTTTCATATACAGTATACTATGGGCTGTTGTACTATATACTGTATATATATATATATATATATATACACACACACATATACCAAATATACTGTAAATGCTCCTCGTTGTGCAACACCAGATTAGATGATGAATGAATGAATGAATGAAATATATATACAGTATATGTATATATTGTATATACAGTATATACAATATTGCCAATACATACTGTATTTAAGTGTACTGTACTGTATTTTATGATGTTTTCATGTTTCATTGTTAGTTACTTTATGATTTAATTTGTTAATAGCAACATTTCAGGTAACTTCAGGACGTATTTAAAGTAGAAAATACTCTAGGGATGAGTTTTCTTATGGGCCCGGTCCCTATTAACTTATTTTCTGTAAGGTCAATGCTCCAACTTTGGTCAGATCAACTTTTGTGGCACTTTTCACCGTTCCTATTAGGCATAAAACCTGGTGCCCTGCTGTACCCATGTGCAAGAGGGAGACCAATGTCTGGTGCCCAAAATCCACTAACTCACTGTAGTGGTATTTGTGTAATGAACCGGATGGTTTCTAGGGCTCCAAGTAATTGTTTACCATGGTGGGTAGTAACCACACAGACAGCAAATGAACACCTGATAGTCTAGTGGTTTATGGCTTTTCATTTGGATGTAACACGTAAGGTTTAAGTCCGAATGATGGTTAAGGTACTGTATGTTGCCAGCATAATGTTGTTCAGGTATTAGTGACTGGTCACTATTCCCTGAGGTGGACTGAATAGCCTAGCCATCAGCCCTTGTTCTTCTGTTTGGATGATAATGGATAGGATGATGGTTGTCTAAAATGAACTGGCAAATTAATGCCTGCGGTCTTGCTTTTTTTTTCTTTTTTTTTTCTTTTTTTTCTAGCCTACAAAAATTAAATGAATAAGATGAACAGGGGAAGGAAAATACGTTTATTATAAAAAAATATATATATATAAAAAATCCATACACCTAACTACGGATGTCCTCTGTTCATAAAAATTGTGTAACAGTTTGATCTGAACTGGGTTGAAGTATAGGAAAAACTAATCTGGGATAGAAAATTCCAGAGGGAAGCCATTCAGGGGATAAAGGAATTTTGATGGAAGTTCTGCAATATGGCAGTGTGATGAGTCATGTGTGTTACCAGATACCCATGCAGTATGGGGAAAGGCATGGAGAGGTGGCACAATGGATTGAACTTCAAGTGAGCATTTGCTTTAAAAATATCTGCAAAATAATGCAAGGCAGGCAGCATTTCTTTGTACTTGTAGGGGAGGTAGTTTATTTGTAATTGCTGAGCTACTAATTACTCTTATAGCTGTTCTGAATTTTGTCCAGTTATTTTAGTGCAACCTCCCTGCATCCACTCCACAAGGGTGAGCAATATTTTAACGAAGAGCATGCATGACGTAATTATTGCTAGCTGCTTGTTACTGAAGAAGTTACAGACTCTGTACTAGGATCCAAGTTTTGTTGAGGGAGTTTTAGCAAGTGGCCTGAAATGAGAGGTCCAGACGAGGGTACTGTTAAGTGAAACAACAGTAATTTCAGTACTGTTAGAGATAGGAATATTGGTTGTATTGAAGGTAATATGGGAATCAGGCAATATCTGTCTATTAGTATGGTAAACAGTATAGACAGTACACTACAGGTATTTGGTGTTCTTAGCATTAAATGAGACAGTATTATTTTATATAAGTTTTAATTTATGGATATTACTGTGCCGAATTTGGATTTAAAGATATCAGATTTTGTGGATGAGTGGTTAGTTTAAGGGAACAGTGAAACATTGAGTCATCCACATATGAGTGAGTGGGATTATGGGTAACAGACAAGAGATCATTAATATGAATGATGAACAGAATATTTTGAAAGTCTGATGAATGGGAATGGAGAGAGCAAAGCGAATGTTAACATGATTGGTTTTGGGGATGTACAGAGAAGGAATGCAGTGCCAGGAAATGTGACACACGCATAGGTGAAGAATGCTGTGAAGCAGCTGAAAAATGGGAAAGCAGCTGGGATGAGGTGTATGCAGAGACGATTAAATGTAGTGGACAGTGCGAAATGAAGTGCTTGTTGGAGATATGTAAGAAGGCATGGATGAGTGAAATTGTGCCAGTAGAATGGAAAAAGGCAATGATTGTACCCCTGTACAGAAATAAAGGTGAGCAAAGTAAATGCAAGAATTATTTTGGCCTAAGTCTATTGAGTGTTTTAGGGAAAGTATATGGAAGAATTATTGTAGAGAAAGTAAGAGAGAGATCAGATGTCCTAGTGAGTGACGAACAGGGTGGCTTTAGGAGTGGCAGAGGATGTGTGGGTCAGATATTTGCAGTGAGACGGATAGCAGAGAAGGCTTGTGAGAAGGACTATAAGGTGTTTAGGGCATTATTGGATCCGGAAAAAGCGTACGACAAAGTAAACAGATGTACGGTGTAGGTGGTTAGTTGCTAGGTGCTGTCGAGTTTTTATGATGGTAGTGAGGCATATGTGAGGATAAATGGGCATCTCAGTGAATGGTTCACAATCAGTGTGGGCATGCGACAAGGTTGTGTGATGTCCCCATGGTTGTTCTACATACAGTATATATGGTTGGGGTGATGAGAGAAGTAAATACATGAGTAATGGAGAGAGGGATGGCATTGGTAATGAATGGTGATGGATGGAATATCTCAAATTTGTTGTATGCTGATGATGCAGTGCTACTTGCAAATACCAGACAAGAACATGGCAGACTAGTGCAATGTTTTGTAGTTGTCTGTGAGTGTTGTTCCTTGAGAGTAAATGTAGAAAAGAGTAAAGTGATGGTTAATTAGAGAAAAGGTGACTCCCAGTGTGATGTTACAGAGAATGGAGAGAGACTCTGAATTGGTGAGAGACTTCAAATACCTGGGTACAGTGATGGAGAAGAGAAGAAAATGTGCAAAAGAAGTGGAAAGTACAGTAACACAAGGAAGGAAAGTAGCTGGTACAATGAAAGCCTTCCTTGATAAAAAACAAAGGCTTGAATATTGCAGCATCACGAGGCTTACATGAATGAGTTTATTGCCAACTTTAACTTATGGATGTGAACTGTGGTGTGACATGAAAAATCAAGCATAAGAGCAGTGGAGATGGGACTGCTGAGGAATGTATGTGGAGTACAGAGAGTGGATATGATACAGAATAATGTGATTCGTGAAAGATGCGGAGTGAGGAAGTCTGTGGACACCAGAATTGTAGAGAGTGTACTGAGATGGTACGGTCATGTGGAGAGAATGGATGACAATAGAGTGGTGAAAAAGATATATCTGAGTGAATTTGAAGGAGGGAGGAGACATGTAGGCCAAAAGGAAGGTGGAGGGATTTGGTGGATGATTGAGCGAGGAAGAGAGGTATGAATGTTGGTAAGGCTAGGGCACTGACAAGAGATCGAGTTGGCTGGATGAATTTTGTATGGAGAAGTGCATAACCAGGGATTTGGCATCCCTGTTTAACATGGCAGCATTCGGATTGGCTGTATCAGATAGGTATATGTGAAGCTACAGAATGTGATGAAAGTTTTTGGCCTTTCTGATGGATCCAAGATTTCAAGGGTTTGAAAGATGAGTGAATGGAAGCATGGCCCATTGAATTGGGCAGACTTTGGCTGTCTGGATGTTGCTGCTCCTCACCCTGCCCTAGGGTGGGAAAGGAGGTCCGGATGATGATGATGATGATGATGAACGGGGTTGGAGGCAGGACCGATCCTTGTGGCTTGCCAGCATTAATTGAATGGAAATTCAATATACGTCATTTACCTGTACTCTCATCTTCCAGTTGCTGAAACATGACATCATTGGAACAAAAGATGATGGACCTTAGCAGTAAAGTTTGGATAATGGGGAACTGTACCGTACTTTTTTCGACACTGTAGATATATCAAGGGCTACTACATGGGTTTCTCTGTGTTGGTCAGTTAACTGGTGGATTGTATGAGAGTTGTAATGAGATTGAGAGTGTCAACAATGGATCTTTCTTGGCAAAAACCATAATGTCTGTTACTAATTAAGTTGTTGGATTCAAGATGTATTAACAGTGTGCCTGTTAATGACATCTCAAATAATTTTCCCAAGATAGGATATGATAGCTGTGAGTCTGGATTCAGAAGGATCAGGGGAACGTCCCTTCTTTGAAATTAGGTGGATGCTAGCTTCTTTCCAAGAATTAGGGAATGAAAAATATGTACCGGTATGCATATTCCAAATAATTTAGTTGGAACAGGTGTAAATTCTAGGAATTTTTGACAGACATGGTGGCAAGAATGTTAGCTTTTTTATTTACAATGTTTTCATTTGAAGATTTTAGTGGGGGAATGGGTGATGACTTCTTAAAGTTGCTATTGAAGGAAATGAGAGTTGACCAAACTATTCTGTAGTCATTTGGATTATTTAATAATTTTGATGTGCGATTGTGAAGAAAGTTTGATGTGGTGAGATAATTTCTTTTCATGATTTCTAATAATTTTAAAGTTATTAAGGTATTCTGTTCTGGTAGTTTTTATTTTATGCAAGAGTTGTATGCCAAAGACTTTTGGATGGTTGCATTGGCACAGTTGCAGTCAGGCTATTTGGAGGAGTCCGATCTCTTAGTAAATTGCTGACAGTATGAACAATTCCACACTATCCTTTATAAAATCATTTGTAAGTCTGGTTAGAATTAATGCAACATTAAGACACTCCAGCTGCATGTGGCCTTCATATGTCGGAGTTTGAGGGAGGGTTGGAAGGAATTAATTACTTATATAATGTCAGTCAAAGGAAGACACCAGGTCCCTTTCACCTTACGTGTCTCAGCTGAGTGGCATAGCCCCAAGGTCCTGTAGTGATGATAAAAAGAGGCAAAAAAGTAAATGGTGGATGGTAGTTACCATAACATTGAGGGTTCACTATTATTTTTACTGAAAAAGTAGGATTGTTTGCACTACTGGGTCTTTCAGTAGCTTTAATGAGATTAACAAAACAGTACTGTACTACAGTTTCAGTACATTACTGTTTACAATACATGCTTCTTCTCGTCGACTGCAAGTAAATTTAGTTTACCATATTGTCATGTCCACTCGTACACTGATGATTCCACCCTTCACCTTTCCTTTCTGTTCCCGCAACGTCCGTCTCAGCAGTTACTTCAGCAAACAAAGGATGAGGCTATGGCACACCTAATGTCTGACTTGGCTCGTATCTTTGACTGGGGTAAAAATAATCTTGTTGTTTTTAATGCATCAAAGACTCAGCTCTTACACCAATCAACCCGCCAGAATCTTCCACAGGAGTACCCACTGATGTTAATAATGTACAGCTCACTCCTGCATCATCCTTGAACATGCTTGGGGTTTCATTCATTAGGGATTTATCTTGGAAAGAACATATTACATCTCTTGTGAAATCTGCTTCCAAGAGATTGGGTGTTCTAAGCTGACTCCGAACCTTCTTTACCTCTGCACAGCTGTTGACTTTGTACACAGGTTTTATTCGCCCCTGTTTAGAGTACAACTCTCATGTGTGGGAAGGCTCCCCACATGCAGCCCTTCTCAATATGACTTTTCGTCTCATTAACTCTCCTCCTCTTACTGGCTCTCTTCAACCTCTCTCTTCGCCGCACTGTTGCATCTTTACCTCTTTTCTATCACTACTTCAATGGCTACTGTTCCTCTGAACTGTCTGCTTGCATCCCTCCACCTCTACGACGGGCACGTAGCACCCGTCTAGCAACAACCTCTCATCCCTTTTCTGTCCAACTCTCTAATGCAAGAGTTAAC
>JAGKTI010019749.1:0-16779 GCA_018397915.1 Birgus latro | reverse complement strand
GTCACTTACGGGCTCTCCACCCTGAGCCCGTGTCACTCTTAGTGACAAATCTTATCATCATCATCGTCATCTCCCACCGAGGCAACACCTCCACCGCTGCTCTCGGTGGGACCAGCTCTCTGCAGCAGTGTTTCCGCCGGGGAGGATGGGCCTGTCCCTTACTGGAGCAGCCCTGTCCGCCACCATGGGGTTGAGGGTCACCACTTTACCCTCCCTCTTCCAGGACCGGGGCTTACCCTCCCACCGCTGTGACTGGGCCTTCCACCCTGGGCCTCCACCTGCTGCTGGGGAGCTGGGCGAGCGGGGGCATCGTCGGGGCGGCACCACTGCAGCTCGTCGGCGCCCGACCATTGGCGCGCGACCACTCTGCTCTCTCGCCCCGCCCTGTCCCCCCCCCCTTACCCACGCCAGCGTCCTCTGTCGCCATGCAGAGGACGCCCCCTTGTTTACTGCACCACTCTGACGGGCTCTCCACCCTGAGCCCGATCCTCCCAAGGGAGGAAAATCTCAACAACAACAACAACAACAACTCCCTTATTATACCTCCATGGTGTGTACTGCCCTGCCTTCCAGGCTTCCACGACACTCGAATGTTGTAGCACATACTTCTGGCAACAACAGTTCTCTATTCCACAGTGTTTTTACATTACGTAGCACTCAAAATACTTTAGTGTGATGGGGTGTATAAAAACCCGCGTTGCCCAGAGGCAAAGTGGGGATCCTCTCTTTGAGTTTGAATCTCGGCCAGTTTCATTTCAGTTATTACATTGGTGGCGGCGGTGGAATATGAGGTAAGGGTCATGAGGGTCCTATGTCGTGTTGACAGCCTTACATCCCGGTGGTGGCCTCCTATGCTACGCTACCATGTGGGAGAGCGAAACTGACCAAATTAATAACTAGGGGGAGAAAAGAGTGATGTAATAGGGTGTATGAAAGCCCGCATTGCCCAGAGGCAAAGCGAGGATCCTCTCTTTGGCTCAGTGGTAACTTGCGCGCAATTCAAGCGCGAGGGCCTGAGTTCGAATCTCGGCCAGAACAGTGATTAATTTATTCACTTTCATTTCAGTTATTACATTAGCAGGCAAACTGAATTTAAATGTGAATATTACATAATCATGAAAATAAAACATTATAGAAAGAAAACGAATAAAAATTAATGCATAACTTTACAAAATACCTCCGCCCACAAGAGCAGGCTATCTGTCATTTCTGACTCATAACCGAAAGCGCAAGAATTATCGGGAACCTTCCAGTACCATGCACTAACACTCCTGCTTCCTAACATTATGTTTGTCAAGAGATTATATGCTCCACTCCGGCGATAATCCCTGGTGTATTATTACACCCAAATCTCTCATGAGTAGATTTGTTGATATCTCACTTCCCATTTTGTGATCCCAGTTTGATCTCTTCTTGCTTATTTATTCCCATCTCAGTCACATTACACGTACTAGTGTTAAAATCAGCCTTCCATAACTGGGTTCATTTATGTTGATGTAATTTTTTCTGCAACTATCCACAACAATTTTCGTCTACAACTTCTTCATGATTTTTGCATCATCAGCAGACATATTCATATATGATCGAACTTCATTGGGCATATCATTTTTATATATCAGGAATACAATGGGAGCTAAAACTGCCCCTTGGGGCACTCCACTTAACATTTCCTTCCATGTTGAAAACTTGTCTCTAATAATAGTTCTCATCTGTCTGCCAGTAAAGTAACTTCTCATCCATTTCAATAAACACCATCTATGCCACCATTATCTTTCAACTTCCATATCAACCTCTCATGTGGTACTCTATCAAATGCTTTCATGAAACCCAAATAAATATAATCCACCCACCCACCTCTTTCCTGTAACACATTAATAACTCTGCCATAAAAACTCAGCAAGTTTGTGATACATTAAGTTCTTTCTATGAAACTGAATTGTCAACAGGTTATTTATTTTTCTCTAAAGAAGCAACCCATTTGTTCCTTATGATTTTTTTCACACAATTTGCAAACATTGCTTGTAAGAGACGCTGATCCATAGCTTAATAGGTCTTCCTGGCTGCCACTTTTATATGTTTGTACTATATTTGCTCCCTTCCAATCCTTTGGCAAATCTCCTTCCATTAGAGAATATTTTCTGTCTGTCAATCTATAGCCAGACGCCACGATCCCGTAAGGGGTAGCCTGAGTAGTTCTACGGGGAGGGGCACTAACCCTCCACCAACTCATTGGTTGACACGTGGGGAACACGTATGGGTTGGTTATATGGTTACCACCCAGTGGTGTAAATGGTTTCCTGGCTTACAGGAAACCATTAGGCTTGTCATTCAGTGTAATTCCACCTATAAAGGAGAATAAAAAAAAAAAAGCGACAAGAAAGATGGGAGAAGAGAAGAGGGCAGACACAGAAAAAGAATAATACAGGTGAAGGCAGCAGGCAGCACATCAAGTGAGTGGATGATGGTCACCACCACCTACCACCTAGAGAATATTCTATTGTCTCATATTTGTTTAACTAATTTCTCAGCACAATCCTTTGTTACCCAACCACAAATGTTGTCAGGTCCCATAGCTTTGGTTATATACACATTTTTGATCGACTCCTAAAGGTTATCAGGTTCAGATTTAACCTAATTCATTTTATTTGCCACGTCCCCATTATTTGTTTCTAATCTCTGAAAATCCTCTTCCATTACAAGTACTGTACGGAATTTCCCATTCATAATCTAACACATGTCTTCTTTATCATATTCTTCATTACCATCTTTTAATATTACAGTCCTATCTGTTGAGAAGTGGGATATGCTCGTTAGGCAGTGCTGGAGTATTCCCTATGATTCTCCTAGTTCGGCTACGTGTTTGAGTTGCCAGTTAACCTGCCGTTTGTGAGAGTAATTACTTTGTAAGTTGTACATTAAATCTGTGCTCTTTTTCTCTATAATGTTTTATTTATGTGATTGTTAAATTATGTACTTTTATCCCAGTTTGTTTGCTAAATAATTTAGAGTGTTAAGTAGTATAAGAAAACTCTGGGATATTTTGGATGTCTCCGAGTTGGTAACTGTTGTAACTGTTACTTCCTCGGGAATGCATGAGAACTTTGGAGTAGTAGATCACTCTAGAATATATGAAGCTTATATAAGGATGGGGAAGAGACTAGAGCAGGTTCAGTCAGTTTCGGTTCAGTTTGATTGTAGTTCAGTGTTAGTGCTGTTAGTGAAGATTGTATATCTCTGGTACTTGCGAAACAGTGAAGTGTTGTTGGCAGCCATTAAGCGTAACTGCAGTTAGTGAAGATTGTACTTGTGAAAACAATGAACTGTAGTAAGCAGGCATTAAGTGTAATTATCTGGAAAATAAAGACAGGAACTTAAGACGCAAGTGTTAATTTACAAGGCCTGTGCTGATCTTGTGCGCTGTATACCAAAAGTCTGCCTCTAGGAAGAACAGCTCAGTGGGCAACGTCCTTCCTATACTGAACTACTGCTGTTGGAGCCTGTGGCAGTGGGACAAGGCTGTAACATATCTTTAATTTTCATTTCACTGCTTGTATACATGTAAAACAATTTTATATAACTTCCTCACTTATCAAGAACATTTTTTTTTCACATTAAACTGCGTCTTCTTTTCAAAACTTACATAATCATTTGTAAAAAAAGAAAAAAACTCTCCCATGGTGACTTACTCTTAGTTTTCTGTGCCATATTCTCAAGCTTTGTTTTACTTTTTCATTGCTACTCTACATGTATCATTAAACCATTCCGTCTGCTTCTCGTATTTAGCTCCATATCTGGGAACATATTTAACAGCACCCTTAATGTATGCTTCCTTAATCTGAAAGTATTTATTTTCCACATCCTTTGTTTCCTTAAATTCCATCCGATCATACTCCCTGAAATACTTTAAGGCATTAAAATCAGCAATGCTTTGATTATACCTATTTTCTTTATACATTTTTATTTATTTTTCTTCCAAGTTCATAACCTCAAGTTCAGTTAGTATATGATCACTCTTATCTGTAGGAACACAGTACTGTATATTTTGGATATCATTTGGATCTAACCTCGATGGTTCATCATCACCTCTTGTCCTTGTACTGTACTTAATATTTTACATCAGTAAGTTCTCTGTTGCCAGTTCATGTAATTTGTAACCTCATGAACTGGTATTATTCCTTGTATCACTTTCCTCCCAGTTAACCTCTTTACACTTAAGATTCTCCAGTTAATACCAGTCTGTTTCTTCTTAGTACCAGTTTTTCCAGATATATCAGCTTAACTCATTACTTCATAGTCTTCACCATTCCATGCTCTTGTCTGAGGTAGCATATAAAATACTCCTATATCTGTCTTATTGCCTTTCTCATTGGTAATTTCTGTTGTTATAATTACTACAGTTTCATTTCTGGTATTTATTTCTACATGTCTTGCCTTCAGATTCCTTTTTATCATGATTAAAACTCCACCCCCAGCTCTTCTTTCTCTGTCTCTTTTCCATACATTATATTAGCTTCAACCCATCACCTCAAGTCCCTTTTTAACTTTGTTTCACTTCAACAAATTGCTTTTGTTTTTTCTTTGTTAATGTAGTCATCTAACTCTGACGTTTTTTAGAATTATTACGTCAGTATTACTATACATTATTTTTATTTTGCTGTTCTCCCTCTTTATTACTTTACTATGTGTAACATCTCATACTTTGTGATTTTTATTTACTTTCTTCCTGTCTTCTCATTTATATACCATTTCACCATTTTCATTTTCAGTACTCTCAAAAAAAAAAAAAAAGTATTTACCTCGGCATCTATTCTTTTACCGTTTTTTTTTCCTTTTTTTCTATGCGTTTGATATCAAATTCCTTATTTTCTCTCTTTCATCCCGATTCGTCCTTCCTCATTACTATCCCCTTGTATCTCTCACACTCCTTCAACCTCCATGTAGATTTCATCACTCAACTACCAGCCTTACTGACTTGAACTGAAATTTGGCTGGCCTTGCCCCATCCTTTCGATACTGTCCCATCTTCCACACTCCCTCAGTCTCTTCCTCCCATCCATTGCTTTCTGCATCTGTCTCCTGAATCAATTCACTGGCTTTCTTTTCTTTTGTCTCTTTTCTCCCAACTTTATTTCTGATTTTTCCTGTCTACTGGCACTCTCACTTTATTCTCCCTCTTTCTTATATCTATTATTCCTGCTTCAGAAGTCATCTTTTCTTCCCTTTCTTCTCTCTCCAGTCTCTCCTTAGTCATCTTTTGTTCCTCGATTATTTCATTTAATGCAGTTTTTATTTTTATTTCATCCACCTGCCATGCATTCTGCATATTTTTCATTTCTGTCTCTATCTCCTCTGTTTTCACTTGATTTTCCCCTACATATCACTTTAATAGTTCTCTTCCTTTAATTTGTTATTATGACTTTCCGCCTTTGCTTTATATTCTACCAGTTCTTTCTCAGCCTGCATCTTTCCTCCATTTTATCCTTTTCAGCCAGTCTCTTCTCAGAAGCAGTCAACCTCTCTATTATATCCTTATCAAAAGCCTTAGATTTACAAATGACCTGCATTCTTTCTAACAACTCTAACCTCCTCATAACCTCCCACTCAGCAACCACCCTTGTTTTCATAACTCCTGCTCAGCCATCACCTTCTCCTCTTACTTTTTCTCCAACCCCTTGGATTTACCCTGAAACCCTTAAAATTTAAGTGATTTTTTTTTTTTTTTTTTTGCCACTAAGTTTACCCTCTCCTGTAATTTTGGGTGTAACTCCGGAGAAACGGATGGACACAGTTGATGCAAATAAAGCCCTTCTTGCTGTACCAGTGTTTTGTGGTCAGCTGATGTTTAGAATATCCACATCCTTACACAAAAGACTTTCCGTCATCTTAGTATCTCTAAATCTATTGATGCTTAAATTAATGTGGAGGCATATACATAACATGGATATAGCTCTCCTGACCCAGAAATTAGATAAACTTGTTGCTGTCTGTCCACCATATGCCTCATCGTTCACACGAGCCCCCTTTGTGTGTGTGTGTGTGTGTGTGGAATTGCTGAGTTATTTTGCAACTTCAGAGACAGACTACACTGGGTGAGTGGGTAGGTAGTTCTGTACAGTAGAGGATGAGATATAGGTCAATTTGAGAATAGTTTCATGTGATGTATCAGTAACTGGATGGAAGAGGTCCATGTGGGTAAATAAGTTCATCGGGGAGTACGTCCTTGACGAATATGAGTCTAACTGGAAACATAGCTCCAATGGATAAAAATAGGTCAATGGTGAAGAAAAAGACTTAGGCACCCAGGAGGAAAATATGGAAGTTGAAAAACCAAGTAGCAGGGGATGCCATCTATAGTGAGATGAGTACAACGGTGGATGAACAGGGAGCAGTTGACAGAATTGTTCATAAACAGTACAGAACTGTCAAGAACAATCTCCTGAGAGTTACTGATTCACTGTGTTGATGGACGAAGGGCCCTCCAAGACAAGGTAACATGGTGGTAGAATGAGGGTGTAGAAGCCCCATTTAAGGAGAAAAGAAGATTCTTCCAGGAACAGAAATGGGATGTTAACAGAGGAATTCTTGGCTGCCAAGCATAGGGCTAGAAAGGAAGTATACAGGGCAAAATCTAAGTTTCAGAGACTTTTACCAGATAACCTGAAAATCATTGATGGAGAACGTTGTATTTAAGGAGGCGAAGCAGATGAAGAGGGAAAACAAGGATATAATAGATGAACAGTGTGTGAAGACTGATGAAGACAAGATGGTGGTAGTTAGGTGCCGATTTTGGATAAGTTATAGAGGTCAAGGCATTTTAGAGTAGAATTTGTCTTACAGTCGAAATAAGGTAATTCAGGAGTGCTAATTCCAAATCTGCTGTATGACATTCTCTATTTTTTGTTGTTATTACAGGACAGCATATTCAATAATCAGTGCCCAAATTACACTTTTATGCTAAATCGTATGCATTCTATGCAGATTACGGCTCTAGTCTGATTAGATGAAGAATCCTTAAACATAGAGATTGTACCAAATCAATCAAATAAACACTAATCGGATGTTTATTGAATGGAAAGACATGTTCATTCTTTAAAAACTATTATTTTTAATGTGTTATCTTTAACACTGAAGCATACATTGGCATATTCTAGTACAAGGCATATTTGACTCGCGGAAGCGGGTCACACATGTGCCAGTGCGGCCACAGCCCACGAAGTTGATGTAACATTGTGGCACTAGCTCCAATGTGATCAACACTAGATGCAAATCGTTAGTTTCCAACTTCCAACCACATTCAGTTGGTTGTGGAATACTGTACTAGGTTTTGGCTGTGATGCTTTGAGCCATATCATTGCCTGCAGATGTGCCCTCATTAAATGATGTTTTAAAGCATAATTGGTTGGTGGGAGATTTTCCTGTGCCACTCCTCTCTTGAACAAGGTTGTCCTTGCTTCATCAACCGAATTAGCATTAGGGACACTATACACAATGCAGGTTATTTTTTCCACTTGGCTTAGTGTGTCTGGTGTTAACAGGCCCTTTCCAAGACTCTGTAGGTTAATAGTTCAGGATGACGTGTAAATACTGACAATGCTGGCCTTTTTGTGTGCCCAGCTGAGTTTGATGTGGTGTCTGATCCTGTCAAAGCATGAAAGGCTGACAAGGACATGGACATATCAACGCTGAAGTCCCAAGATACTACTATGTCATTCACTGATATACATTTTGGAGCTTTTCCAGTTTTCATTATTATCTCCTTATTCATCTTAGGACTGTGGCCGTAAGCAATAACAGCACATGCGTGACAAGGGACCAATACGGGCTCTCCACCCTGAGTCCGTGCCACACCCGTGTGGCGAATCTCATCATCATCATCATCAAGGGACCAAACAACAATAGTGTCCGATTAAGTATCCATGCAGTGACCAATGATCCTCAGATCTGCTTCCTCATCTGTCCTTCTCAAATCATCTGTGTCAGTATCTGCCTGGTTGCTAAGCACATCATCACACTTTTTGAGCCCACCAGTTGTAATGATACATTTATCTACTGGAGCATTTTCAATCAATTCCGGAGACAAGAAATTGGCCAGATCTGCTTTGTTCTGGTGGTCACTCAGGAAGCCATCCCAATCAATGGGTACCGGCACATTACCATTTTCAATTACCCTTCGGATGACTTTGCCTTTCTTCCTTTTTATTTTTGTACTCACTTTTTTGGTAACTTGGTCATACCTATCAAAAACAACTTCTATCCTAGAAAATTGCTGACCATATGCAAGGACAGATTCGTTGAATATATTCGAGAATTCTCCAAATGTTCCTGCATGAAGATTTTGAGGTTTTCCTAATGAACAAACTAAACCTTGTCCATCCGTGACAAGAGTAGCATTTTGGGGATCTTGTATTCGTCACTGCGACTTATGCCTTTCAACATTTCATCCATCATGATATGCTTTTTTCCCGTCTCTCAGACTTCCATCTGTTTGTGCCAGTGATAAAGGCACAGGGAGCAGCTCATGCATCAATATAATACCTAGATCAACATCCCATTCTGTTGAATAGCTGATCACTAACGTCTGCAGAACAGACCTGTCTGCTTTCAGAAATGATATTTGGGTATCATGTTTTGTAACATAATTTGACAATTGTTGCAGCATTGCATTTTTTCATCGGGTTGTATAATTTCTTATGTATGGATCCTTCATGTGATTTAATAAGCCTCTCATGGGTGTAAGTTTGGAGCTGATCTTTGCCCAAGGTTTCAGTATTTAAGAGGGGTTCTTTAATTTCATCTGTAGCCAGGTGTTTTGTGGCAACGTCGATAAGCTCATCGGTGGCTTCGTCAGAGAAGACTCCAAAGGCACCAAGCTTCTCAGTGACTGTTTTCAGCCTGAGTATATTGTCTTGGTCTTGCCATGCTGGACTCTTTGTATGCAGTGGCATGTCCAGGATCGATTCCAAATATCTCTTTGGTATCTTTTGAGAGCTGAGACATCAGATAAAAAGACAATACCCATCTGCTCAGGACAGTCAAACAATTCCACACCTACTTTTTCCAACAGCATTTAACCATTCTAGACTTTGTTCAGGGGACGCTTGGTTGAACTTCATTTCTGCAAACAGTAAAGGTGGAATAAATTTTTTAAATTCCTGTTCGACTTCTGGAATTAGCATTTGCATTTCTGTATAGTAGACTGTGCCATATATTGCACAGTTTGTATGCCCGAAGCGGTGGAAATAAGGGAGCATCTCCTTGAAGGAAATGAGTTGGAGATCCCAGATGAGAATGCCGGCCATGTGTAGGTATGTAAACCAAAAGGCATAACTTGCATTCTGCCCCATTTCATGTTCAAATGCCCTAATTGCCCCCTGGAACTGAGAAGTGGTAAACAGGGAAATGAGATCATCAGTAGTGTCTTCACTGTCAGCTTCAAGTACCCGTAGTCTCATTTTCATTTCTTTGTTGTGCCCATCTAGAAACTGCAGGAACTGTGGCATGAGGATCTCCCATATGGCGTGAAAGTTGATTTTGTGAGCCCTCATACCTTTCCCAGCTAGGACCCTTTCTTCTGTTTTCTCTGCTAGCAAATAACTTTTTGTCCATAACTCATGAAGCCCTGATGATTAGAATTGCTGACCAATGACCTTCATAAAATGCATAGATATGAAGTCCACCAAGTCTAAGGATAACAAACGAATAATCTTGTGGCCATTTCAACTCCATCAATTTTGAGTAAAGCTGTTCATCTGCTCTTAAAAAAACATGTTTTTGATCCAGTTTTTCAGAGATATACCGCCATCTTTGGCAGCCTTATTCATAGTTCCATATTCATGAGCAGGGCTCAGAACAATTATAAGCATTCGGTATAGCTAACTGTTGTTTTCTGAGCATCACTTTCCCTTAAATTTCTTCAGCTGATGTATTTTCTGCCATCACTGGTCTCAATACTAACAAGGCATATGGGCCTGATGGGGTCCCTCCTGTAGTCCTGAAGAACTGTGCTTCTGTGCTTACACCCTGCCTAGGTAAACTCTTTCGCCTTTGTCTATCAACTTGTACCTTTCCTTCTTGCTGGAAGTTTGCTCTCATTCAGCCAGTCCCAAAGAAGGGTGACCATTCCCAACCCTCTAACTATCGTCCAATTGCTTTAACATCCTGTGTTTCAAAAGTGTTTGAGTCTATTCTTAACAGAAAAATTTTAAAACATCTTTCCTATCACAACCTTCTTTCTGATCGTCAGTATGGGTTCCGTCAGGGACGCTCCACTGGTGATCTCACCTACCTTTCGGACTCCTGGTCATCCTCCTTTCGGGACTTTGGCGAAAGCTTTGCCACTGCACTTGACATCTCAAAGGCTTTCGATCGAGTCTGGCATAAATCTTTAATTTCTAAACTGCCCTCTTACGGTTTCTATCCTTCTATCTGTGCCTTCATCTCTAGCTTCCTTTCTGGTCGTTCTATGGCTGCTGTTGTAGACGGCCATCGCTCTTCTCCTAGCTCTGTCAACAGTGGTGTTCCTCAGGGTTCTGTCCTATCACCAACTCTCTTCCTTTTATTCATCAATGACCTTCTAAGCTGTACCTCTAACCCTATCCACTCGTACGCAGATGATTCCACCCTTCACCTTTCCTTTCGGTTCCCGCAACGTCCGTCTCAGCAGTTACTTCAGCAAACAAGGGATGAGGCTATGGCACACCTAATGTCTGACTTGGCTCGTATCTTTGACGGGGGTAAAAATAATCTTGTTGTTTTTAATGAATCAAAGACTCAATTCTTACACCTATCAGCCAGCCAGAATCTTCCACAGGAGTACCCACTGATGTTTAATAATGTACAGCTCGCTCCTGCATCATCCTTGAACTTGCTTGTTGTTTCATTCACTAGGGATTTATCTTGGAAGGAACATATTACATCTCTTGTGAAATCTGCTTCCAAGAGATTAGGTGTGCTAAGCCGACTCCGAACTTTCTTTACCCCTGCACAGTTGTTGACTTTGTACACGGGTTTTATTCGCCCCTGTATGGAGTACAACTCTCATGTGTGGGGAGGCTTCCCACATGCAGCCCTTCTCAATAGGGTGGAGTCAAAGGCTTTTCGTCTCATTAACTCTCCTCTTACTGGCTCTCTTCAACCTCTGTCTCTTCGCCGCTCTGTTGGATCTTTATCTCTTTTCTATAGCTACTTCAATGGCTACTATTCCTCTGAACTATCTGCTTGCATCCCTCCACCTCTACGACGGGCGCGTAGCACCCGTCTAGCAACAACCTGTCATCCCTTTTCTGTCCAACTCTAATGCAAGAGTTAACCGTTATTCCCAGTCCTTCATTTATGCAACCGGTCAACTGTGGAACTGTCTTCCTCTGTCTGTATTTCCTACTTCCTATGATCTCCAGTCCTTCAAACGCAGTGTGTCCAGGCATCTCGAAATGAACAATGGATCTTGAATTTGGCTATCTTTTTGTATTGTTTTTGTTTGTCCTTAGAAGGAACAGTTTACGGGGCCAGGGCCTTTGGTTCCTTCTTCCTTGCATAAAAAAAAAAAAAAAAACTTGCCATTTGATTAAAATGGCTCCAGCCAATGTTTGTATCATCTGCTCTTCTTCTCATGAGAAATGTCATGCCTTTGGATTTGCCTTGCACCTCATGCTCATGAGGTTCCTCATTATCAGTGAGCCCAGTCTGAACTTCTTTTTTTTTTTAAATTTTGGTTCTTTGAATCTCACATGTTCCACTGGTGGTATATCTTAAGTAAGCATATTGGGAACAGATAATGTCTTTGTTGATAACAATACAAAAAACAATCACATTACATTAAAACTGTTCTAGTGTAACAAACGTCAGATATTCCCTAAGTTGTCGCAATATCATATTAATTTTGAGCTTATCATTGTCATTAGATATACAATATTATGTTGCTAATGTCTTTGATTTGTTAATCAAAAGGCTTAATATTTGTTTGAAAAGAAAAAAATAGCATACAAGATCCATCTTAACTCGTTGGTTCCCAGAGTTCTTGTACGAGGGATTTTGCTGGAAGGGCATTAAGCGTACTGCCTTCCGCTTATCGGCCCATAGTCACGAAGCTCATAGGTCCCTAGCCCGGGGTTCCCATCGTTATTAAATTTCGAGAGTGCCCAGTTCCGTCCTATATTGAGGAGGCTTGGCGCAAATGGGTTAGAGAAACTGATAGATTTGCCAGTGTTTAATCCGTTTGCTCCCAGAGTTCCTGTGCGAGGGATTTTGATGGAAGGGCACTAAGAGTACCGCCCTCCACCTATCGGCTCATAGTCGCGAAGCTCATAGGTCCCTACCCCGAAGTTCCTGTCTTTATTAAATTTTGAGAGTGCCCAGTTCCGTGCTATATTGAGGACGCTGGGTGCAAATGGATTAAAATGTGATAGAATTAGTCATGTATCTAGATCAACCCACAAAAACAGTGCCGTTTTTATTAAAATGGCACCCGTTTTTGAAAAGGCTGTCCTTTGCTATTGACAAAAAAGAAAAAAAGGATATCATAGAGCAAATTTGGAATCAGCACCCTTGAACTATATCAAGTGTAAGACAAATTTTGCTTTGAAATGCCACGCACTTTTTTTCTAGTAGGGCCAATCGTTATTTGTTGCACCTGACAATGATGTACAGTGAGGATATTGAAGACGCCTGGAGAGAGCATTGTAACCAGTTGCTGAATGAGGAGTTTGACTGGAACAGTTAATGTTGGGAGTCAGCAGATATGGTGTTTGGCCCTTGACCTTTGATTAATGCTGATACTGTGAGAAAGGCAACAATGGGGGAGGCGGTGGCTCAGTCGGTAAAGAGGTGGCTTGCAGTCCCGACGAGCTCGGTTCAAATCCCCGCTGGAGCAGGGAACAGTTTAAGGATTTGAATTTCATTAAATCAGGCTTTAATAATCTACGAGAAGACCCGCCGACATGTCGTAAAAATACCTCCGCTAATACCAATACACTACTCTTGTATGAGACAGCCCTAGCATGTATTCAATATGGACGGTGGGTGTTAGCCCCGATGTGGTGACATGCAGAGGTGTATGGTATGTAGGAGGACTGCTGGGCCTTGATAGCAGGCTGTGAAGCCTATGCCCAGAGTCGGACACATAAAAAAATTAAAAAATAAATGCAGTTAGGGAAGGCAACAGGTGTGTCTGGGTTGACTGCAGAAATGCTGAAGGTCTCAGGAGATATAGAACTAGGTTTAGTTACTGATTTGATAAATACGAATATGAGTGTGATATTCCAGGTGACTGGCTGAAGAGTGTGATTGTAAATGTGTAAAAGGTGAAGGGTGATGCTCTGGTAAGAGGAAATTATAGAGGCTTGAAACTTTTGGACCAGATAATGAAGGTAATGGAGAGATTCCTAGAATGTATAGTAAAGGTAAGAGTGAATGCTGATGAGATGCAGTTTAGGCTTATGCCAGACAGAGGGAGCGCTGATGCCATAATCATTGTCCAACAGTTTTAGGAAAAATATATGGGAAGGAAAGAGGGCCTAGGACCTGTACTTTGTTTCCCGTTCCTGCTACGGAGGGCCTTGGGGACGGGAATTGTTTTCACTCTGTTTGTTTGTTTGTTTGTTTCTGTCTGTCTGTTAACACTTTATGCTAAAACTTCTGGTGTGATTTTGACTAAAATTACATGGACGATGGTCTATGACCTTCTGATCATCTTATTAAATTTGGGGCCAAATTGAGCCAAGGCCAAGGCTGTAGGCCAAAAAAAAAAAAAGGGGGGGGGAATGGGTAAATGTCGTTTTTTGGCCATAACTCCTTCCAAATTCGTCATATAGACATGAAACCGAAACCTAAAGATGCATCTTTCAAATCTGCATCCTATGACGTCCCTCATTACATCAGGAGGGTCATTCCCCAGATAGCGGTAAGCAGGTCAATGTTACATGGGCCGGGCCTAAAATTTCAAATGAGCATAAAATCGTCAATTTTCATTCGATTTACTCCAAATTTGATATGTGACGTATTTGTCTAGACTTCCTGTTGTGTTTATACGTCAGCAGAAAAATGATTGCCGGGGACAGGTTGGTTGTGTCTTGGCATCGCTTCTTGTTTTTGTTGATTTGGAGAAGGACTTTGACAGAGTTCCAAGGAAGATGATGAAGTGACAATGAGAAAGCGTGGGATTGAGAAATGGATTGTTGGAGTGGCTATGGCTGTGTATTTGGGTACTCGCAACCAGGTGAGAGTAAATGGAAAGGTGAGTGATGAGTTTTCCGAGAAAGTTGGCGTGCATCACAGGTCAGTCTTCAGCCCCATATTGTCATGCAGCTTGAAGTTCTCACAGTGACCTCACAAATGGACTCCCTTGGGAGATGCTGTACTTGGTGTTGACTGCAGAGAATGAAAGGGAAGAGGAGGAAAGATTTAGGAGCTGGAGAGAAGGAATGTGACAAGAGATTGAGAGTACATCCGGATAAAACAAGGGTGGTGATGTCTAGGGCCGGTGGCGGTACTGTCAAAGCAGAAGCATGGTTATATGGAGTTTACCACAAGGGTGTGGAAAGTAACGCCATCGTGCATAGTTTGTGATAAACGGATGCATAAGAAATGAAGTGGTCTTAGAGGTAGTCTGTGAAATTATTTTGTGTCTGTGCGTGTAGTGTGTCAGAGAGAGCATGTGGAGATTGTCGAGTGTGAAAGGAATGATCTTACTGATGAGTCTCTTGAGTGTGCGGAGGAGTTTTGTTATTCGATGGACATTCAGTGTCCTGGAGGTGGGACTGAACCGTGGCTAGGGTAAGAGGTGGTTGGAGGAAGTTAAGGGAGCTGTTCTCTCTCCTTACGTTGAGAAGGTTCTCCCTCCACGCTAAGGGATTTCTGTATACGCCATGTATTAGGAGTGTAATGCGGTGTGGTAGTGAGACCTGGGTAATAAAAGGAAGAGGATATTCATAGGCTGAAACGTACAGAAATGACAATGGTTATAAGGATGTGTAATGCATCCATGAATGCGAGCCCTGGGGGTTAGGTTAGGGTCAAGGGTCGTATTCTAGGTCGTAAAGGAGGCTTCGTAGCACCTCTTCCTCTACGATTTTTTTACTTAATAAACATTAGTATTATTTTTGCATAGTCTTTATATCACTCATATTTTTTGCACAGTTTGCATCAGTAACATACAGATGGATGCCGAGATGTTTTGAGCAAAATGAATCGCCAAGGAAGATATGTTACGAAATTCTCGATCACATAGAATACGAGCCTAAGATTTTTTTTTTTTTTTATGCAAGGAAGAAGGAACCAAAGGCCATGTGCCCGCAAACCGTTCCTTCCAAGAATAAACAAAAACAACACAAAAGAGAGCCAAATTCAAGATCCGTTCATTTCGAGATGCCTGGACACACTGCGTTTGAAAGACTGGAGATCATAGGAAATACAGACAGAGGAAGACAGTTCCAGAGTTGACCAGTTGCATAAATGAAGGACTGGGAGTAACGATTAACTCTTGCATTAGAGAGCTGGACAGAAAAGGGATGAGAGGTTGTTGCTAGACGGGTACTACGTGCCCGTCGTAGAGGTGGAAGGATGCAAGCAGACAGTTCAGAGGAACAGTGGCCATTGAAGTAGCGATAGAAAAGAGATAAAGATGCAATAGTGCGGCGAAGAGACAATGGTTGAAGGGAGCTGGTAAGAGGAGGTGAGTTAATGAGACGAAAATCCTTTGACTCCACCCTATTGAGAAGGGCTGTATGTGGGGATCCTCCCCAGACATGAGAGTTGTACTCCAAACAGGGGCAAATAAAACCCGAGCATAAAGTCAACATCTGTGTAGGGGTAAAGAAGGTTCGGAGTCGGCTTAGCACACCTAATCTCTTGGAAGCAGATTTCACAAGAGATGTAATATGTTCTTTCCAAGATAAATCCCGAGTGAATGAAACCCCAAGCATGATCAAGGATGATGTAGGAACGAGCTGGACATTATTAAACATCAGCGGGTACTTCTGTGGAAGGTTTTGTCTGGTTGAAAGGTGCAAGAACTGAGTCTTTGGTGCATTAAAAACAACAAGATTATTTTTACCCCAGTCAGAGATACGAGCCAAGTCAGATATTAGGTGTGCCATAACCTCATCCCTTGTTTGCTAAAGTAACTGCTGAGATGGGGCGTTGCGGGAACAGAATGGAAAGGTGAAAGGTGGAATCATCAGCTTGTGAATGGATAGGGTTAGATGTACAGCTTAGAAGGTCATTGATGAATAAAAGGAAAAGAGTTGGTGATAGGGCAGAGCCCTCAGGAACACCACTACTGATAGATCTAGAAGAATGGTGGCCGTCTACAACAGCGGCTATAGAACGACCAGAAAGGAAGCTAGAGATGAAGGCACAGATAGAAGGATAGAAATCGTAGGAGGGCAGTTTAGAAATTAAAGATTTATGCCAGACTCGATCGAGAGCCTTTGAGATGTCAAGCGCAATGGCAAAGCTTTCGGCAAAGTCCCGAAAGAAGGATGACCAGGAGTCTGAAAGGTAGGTGAGAGGATCGCCAGTGGAGCACCCCTGACGGAAACCATACTGATGATCAGAAAGAAGGTTGTGATAGGAAAGATGCTTTAAAATTTTTCTGTTAAGAATAGACTCAAACACTTTCAAGACACAGGATGTTAAAGCAATTGGACGATAGTTAGAGGGTTGGGAATGGTCACCCTTCTTTGGGATTGGCTGAATGAGAGCAGACTTACAGCATGAAGGAAAGGTACAAGTTGATAGACAAAGGCGAAAGAGTTTACCTAGGCAGGGTGTAAGCACAGAAGC
>JAGKTI010019748.1:0-16780 GCA_018397915.1 Birgus latro | reverse complement strand
CCTTAAACACGGTATCATCTTCGTTGCCATCCGTTGGACCCTTTCTAGTTTATCAATATGCTTCTTCAAATGAGGTGACCATACCACCGCCGCATACTCTAGTCTTGGTCTTATCATGGTCACTATCAACTCCCTCAACATTTCCTCATCCATATAATTAAAAGCCACTCTCATGTTGGTCAGTAATCCATAAGTTCCCCCAATAATTTTGTTTATATGCTTTTCTGGTGACAAGTCATCCCGAATAATCACTCCCAAGTCATTCTCATCCTTTCTTTTACTAATCATCTCATTGCCCATTTTATATGTCCAGTGTGGTCTTCTTTCACTTATACCCATTTCTAATACATGACACTTCTTGGCATTAAAGTCCATTTTCCAAGTCTGGCTCCAGCTGTGTATTTTGTCCAAGTCCTCTTGCAGTTCTTTACAACTATCAATACATTTAATATGTTTCATAATTTTAGCATCATCTGCAAACATACTCATGTAACTATTCAAACCCTCTGGCAAATCATTTACATATATCAGAAACATTACTGGGGCCAGGACAGAGCCCTGGGGTACTCCACTAGTCACATTTCTCCATTGTGATACCTTGTCTCTTATTACTGTTCTCATCTGCCTTCCTATCAAATAATCTCCCATCCACTTTAATAGTTTCCCATGCACCCCTCCAAAGTTCCTCAACTTCCACAATAGTCTCTTATAGGGTACCCTGTCAAATGCTCTCTTAAGAACCAGATAGACACAGTCTGCCCATCCCTCTCTCTCCTGTACAACATCTGTTACCCTACTGTAGAAACCTAGTAGGTTAGTAATACATGATCTTCCTTCCCTAAAACCAAACTGTCTTGGTGTTATCACTTCATTTTCTTCTAAATACTTTATCCATCTTTTTCTAATAACTTTCTCACAGATTTTACAAACAATACTAGTAAGTGAGGTCTATAATTAAGTGGATCCTCCCTATCTCCTCCCTTAAAGATTGGCACAATACTTGCTCTTTTCCAATCTTTAGGTAACTGTCCATTTTCAAGCGAGGTGTTGATAATGACATAAACTGGCCACACTAACTGGTCGGCACATTCCTTCAGGATCCATCCAGCCACACTATCTGGTCCCATTGCTTTTCTCACATCCAAATCCTTCATCAGCTGTAGCACCTCATCCATGTCAACTGTAATTTCAGCCATTCTCGTAAACCTGGGTTCCATTTCACGCTCCCTAAATTCGTTTTCCAATACATAAACTGACTGTAGCTTGTTGTTCATTATTTCACACAAGTCTTCCTCTCTTTCGTATGTTTCATCTCCATCCCTCAGTCGTATTATACTGTCCTTAACTTTCAGTTTGCCATTTACAAACCTATAAAATAGTTTTGGCCCTTTTTTTACAGTTAGATACAATATCTTTTTCGTATTTCCTTTCCTCTTCTCTCCGTACCCTTACATATTCATTTCTTACCTGCTTGTACTCCTCCCAAGCCCTTTCACTATATCTTCTTCTCACTTTATTCCATGCTTTTTTTCTTGCCTCTTGTGCCATCCTACATTTGTTGTTAAACCATTCTTTCTTCCTTTCCATAGCTGCAGAAAATTTTGGGACATACTTAGTAACTCCTGTTTTATATACTTCTGTCAGAAACTCATATTTCTCATCAACATTTGTGATCATATTCATTTTACTCCATTCTACATTTTGGAAAAAGTTCCTCAGGGAAGCAAAGTCTGCCTTCCCATAATTGTATCTATTTTCTCTGTGTTTTTCATCTCTTTCTCCTTCCCTCACTCCTACCACGTCCATCTCAATTACCAGATGATCACTTTTACCAAAGGGGCAATGGTAGGTTATGTTCCTCACATCATTTGGGTCCTTTGTGAATAGTAGGTTGAGCCTGGATGGTTCATCAACACCCCTAATTCTTGTGTTTTCTTTGATCAACTGGGTTAACATGTTTTCCATCATCAATTCCATTAATTTATTTCCCCATGATTCTTCATTGTTCTCAGCATCCATACTTTCCCAATCAACTTCTCTACAGTTAAAATCTCCCATTAATATTATTCTATTTCTTCGTTCAATTAACATTTCTAGCTTAATAATGGATTCACTTATTAACTGTTCGTAATCTTCCTTTGTCCATGCCCTAGTTTTGGGGGGCATATAAAAAACTATTACATCCGTTCTTTCTCCATAATTGTCCTCTATTTCAACTCCCAAAAGTTCAGCCTTAGTATTTTCAATTTCTATATTCGTTGCTGTTAGGTCATTATGGGTTAATATCACTATACCTCCCCCAAATTTACCTTCTCTGTCCTTCCTCCAAATCTTATAATTGTTCCAGCCAAATAATTTTGTATCGACATCTCGGGGCAATTTAGTCTCTACTAAGCAAACAGTTTCAGGTTTATTTTCATTTAAATAATCTCCAGTTTCCCTTTCTTAGATATTATCCCATCTACATTACTGTACATGATACTCAGATTTGCTGCACTGTTGTTATCTTTACTCGTTCTTCTCTTTTTCATATTCATATCCATCCCCATTGTTTCCTTCACGTCTAGTTCTTCACATACCACTTCCTTGCCTTCATATCCATCACTCTCCCAAAAAAAGTTTTACGTTCTTCCTCTGTCCTCCTGTCATTTTTTTTCCTTTACTTGGTCCTTCAAAGATTTTAAGACTTCTCTTTCTTCTTCATTCAAGTCTTTTCTTACTATAATATTTTCCATTCCTGCCTCTACTTAGTTTCCAGGTCACCTTAAGTATGTCATTTACAACACTTTCTGAAGACATCTTAACTCTGATTGGTCTTGCTTCTCCTTTCTTATATGGCCCTATCCTCCTTACTTCCTCAGTTTCTTTTTCCCACTTGTTTCCTTCGGGATCGATCTTGTCCAATATTTGCCTCGCCTGAACTAACTTTTTCTTCCTCCTCCCTGTTTCCAAATAGTATCACACATCTGTTCCTTTCTACTGTTTCTCTCACTATTTTCTCTTTTTTCTTCAATATTTTCACTACATTTTCTTCCATTTTTTTCTTGTTCCTTTCCCTTTCTTCCTGAATAATTTCCCTTAAACTGACCACTTCTTTCTGTTCTTCTTCCACATGTGCCCACTTTGTCTTTTGCTCTTCTAACACACTATTTACCTTCTCTGTTTTGTTACTGCTCTCTTCTAGTTTTCTCCTTAATTCAATATTTTCTCGTTTCAAATTCTCGATCTCCTGGTTCGCTGTCTCATTGGCCTGTATCAAACTCTGTATAGTATTCTCGGTATTTTCAGGCATATCTCTTGATACTAGATCTTCCACTTTTTTTTTTTTTTTTTTTTTATGTGTCCGACTCTGGGCATAGGCTTCACAGCCTGCTATCAAGGCCCAGTCGTCCTCCTACAATCTACATGTCACCACTTCGGCGCTTAACACCCACCGTCCATATTGAATACATGCTAGGGCTGTCTCATACAGGACTGGTGTATTGGTATTAGCGGGGTCATTTTTACGACATGTCGGCGGGTCTCCTGGTAGATCAGTAAAGCCTGATTTAATGAAATTCAAATTCTTAAACTGTTCCCTGCACCAGCGAGGACTGCAAGCCAACTCTCTACCAGATCCATTACATTTGTTTCACTGTCAAATCCTGAGAATTCCGGTTCCCCAGTGTTTACATGGTCGGCCATGTTCAAGGTCGGTTGCGGTACTAAACTGAACAGCTGTTCCCAAAATTCCTATAAAAACATTCATGTATACTTAATGATAATAGTTCTTTACATTTTTTGGTAGACTATAATTACTTGCAATACATAAAATTATGAACAAGACTGGAGACAGGACAATTCCTGAAAACTACTTAGGGTTTGTTGAGAGGCGGTTTGAGACACGTCTTCTCACTGTGGCTGCCGCTCCGTGTGTGTGTGTGTGTATGTATTTACCTAGTTGTGATATACAGGAAATGAGCTACGCTCGTGGGGTCCCGTCTCTGTTTCTCAGTAAGTCAAATTTTGCCTTAAACTCGTTTAAGATTTTAGACTGGATGATCTCTTTGTCCAGGCTATTCCACAGGTCTGTGCATCTATGAGGAAAACTATATTTCTTGATGTCCTTCGAGCAGCTTGGCTTCTTTAGTTTCATTCCGTGTCCCCTTGTTACCCTCTCATCCCACACAAACAAATTTTCTCTGTCAATTTTATCTACTCCTATCATGGTCCTGAACACTGTAATCATGTCGCCCCTCTCTCTCCTTTCCTCTAAGGAAGGCAAATCCAGCCTTTCCAGCCTCTCTCTGTACGACAAATCTGCAAGACTGGGGACCATCTTGGTTGCTGTTCTTTGTATCCTCTCAATCTTGGCTATATCTTTTTTTTTGTGTGGGGACCACACTACTGCTGCATATTCTAACCTGTGGCGGATCATGGCCACTGTTAGTGCATATTGTTGTTAGTGTGTGTGCACACGCACACACCTGCTAAGTCATGGGTGATGACGTCATCAGAAGGCTCCTGTGGTATGCAACCAGGGACTTTGCCAGTTCACATTGTGAGGCCGGTGAGTGTGGTTTGCCTAGTTTTCCTACACTGGTAGCAGAGCGTAGTTGGAAAAATGGTGTCGTGTTTGACCAAGTGGCCTCCAAAACTTGAAAATGATTCTGCTTATGAGAGCTGGAAAAAAGACATTGGCATTTGGTGCGAACTGACGGACCTAGCTAAAGAAAAACAAGCCTTAGCTATTCACCTGTCATTGTCTGGAAGAGCGAGGGTGGCATCTTCGGAAATTGATGCGGATGTTCTGAAGAAGGATGGTGTTCAGACCCTGCTGAAAAAATTAGACGGTTTATTTCTCGTGGACAAAGGACATCGACAGTTTGCATCGTTTTATGAGTTGTACAACTTCAGAAGAGCCAGTGATATGAACATTCGTGAGTTTGTGACAGAATTTGAGCATGTTTATTTCAGATTTACAAAGCAGGACATGGAACTGCCAAATTCTGTGATGGCTTTTATGCTCTTAGCTGCATGCAAACTTTCAGACAGTGAGCAACAACTAGTGATGTCCGCGATAACTGAGGTGACATACGAAAATATGAAATCTGCCCTGAAACGTATTTTTGCTGGTGAAATTGGCAGGCAAAACGAAGCATCGGTGTCCACCCGGGAGGTGAAAGGCGAACCAATATTTTGGAGTGACGAAGTTGAGAGTGAAGAAACGTTTTATGCTAGAGGTACTCGACGAGGACGGAGAATGTTGCGGGGTGGTGCAATATGTGATCGACGTCGTGGTAGTGGCTGATGTTCAACCGTATCTGCTAGAATCCCCCAACGCTCATCCACCGGCAGGAGGCAGAACCCACTTGGGTCTGACGGAAAGGTATCGAGGTGTTTCGTATGTGATTCTAGATTTCATTGGGCACGTGACTGTCCGGATGCATACGAAAACGACGGCAGTCGAGAAGAGAATTCTGAAACAGTGCATCTGTCATTATTTATGGGCTATGCAGATGATGCCGCTAGTAGAGGTAAGTCACAGACTCTAGTAGAAGAATCTAAGGGATGTGCTGTTCTAGACACAGGGTGTTCTACAACTGTATGTGGAGTTGAATGGATCAATTGCTATCTAAGTGAGCTCACTGATTACGAACGTGATGCAATAAGAGAAGAAGCGTCATCCTCAACGTTTACTTTTGCTGATGGTGTCACAGTTTCTTCCCTCAAACGTGTTACTCTGCCCTGCTACATTGGAAACATGCGTGCTACCATTGTGGCTGATGTTATGGACTGCAATGTTCCTTTGCTGTTGAGTAGACGTTCCATGAAAAAAGCAAAAATGTTGATTAACCTTGGAACTGACCAGGTCAAAATTTGTGGAACTATCATTGATTTAAAGTCCTCATCTTAAGGCCATTACTTACTTCCAATTTCTTTATAACTAGGTCGTGAATTTTGTGAAACATTCATGCTGGCATCTGTTGGGGGTGATGTAGAAAAAACCGCTTTGAAGCTTCACAGGCAATTTGGACACCCAACATCGGCAAAATTAATTAAACTGATCACAGATGCGGGAATTAAAAATTCAAAACTGGAACGGGCTATCAAGGCTGTATCTGATGCTTGTACAGTCTGTTGCAGATTTAAGAAAGCCAAGCCCCGACCCGTAGTCAGTTTGCTCATGGCGTCTAAATTTATCGAAGCCATAGCCATGGATTTAAAAGCTTGGGTAAGGCATTATTTCTTAGTCCTTGTTGATTTGGCGACCAGGTATTGTAATGCGATAGTAATCGCGGATAAGTGTGCGCCCACCATTATCAAAGGAATATTTCGGAGCTGGATTGTTGTGTTTGGCGCACCTAGAAAAATTCTTACAGACAATGGCTGTGAATTCAACAATGCTGATGCGAGCACTGGGAGAGGCCTTCAATATCAAGATCATGACAACGTCGGCAGAGAGTCCTTGGAGCAACGGAGTCTATGAGCGTCAAAATGCAGTCATTGGTGACATTGTTAGGAAGATAATGGCTGATAGCCAGTGTGAATTGGATGTGGCCTTGGCGTGGGCAGTATCGGCAAGAAATGCTCTCACCAACTACTCAGGCTTTTCTCCTAACCAACTTGTTTTTGGTCAAAACCCTGGTCTGCCTAATGTGTATGCAAATGATCCTCCAGCCTTTGGAACCTTCATCACCATCGAAAATTGTGAGAGACAGCTTGAATGCTCTTCATTTAGCTAGACAAGAGTTTATAAAGACCGAATCAGATGAACGTTTGGCTAGGGCTCTGCAGCACAATGTACGTTCGAGTGACTTAAACAACATCCGAAATGGAGATGAAGTCTTCTACAAAAGAAATGACAGTCATGAGTGGCAAGGTCCTGGAATTGTAATAGGCAGAGATGGGAAACAAATTCTGGTGAGACACGGTGGTGTCTACGTGCGAGTGCACGTATGTCGTCTAGCACTTGCGCCAGAGCAAGATACTACAGTTGAAAGTGGTATCAGCAGTGATGAGAAGAACAATGTTGTCCAGGAGAAGCCTAATGACGATCCTCCGCAAGTGTTGAATGACTATCCACCAGATGACGAGTCGGAAGATGGTGTGGTTCCAATTGATGAGCCTCCCACAGTTTCTGTTCCGATTAATCAGACTCCCAAAGTTTCTGTGGGTCAGTGTATAAAGGGAATACATTCAGAAAGTGGAGAGTTGGTGTCTGGAAGGATTATGAGTCGGGCAGGTAAAGCCACTGGAAAGTACAAACACTGCTGTAATTTGAAGAGGGACTCTGACGGCAGCATTGATTGGATAGATTTGCAGAAGGATCTTAGCAAATGGGAAGTGGTTGATGATGACGCAGAATTGCTTGTTCTTTTCAACTCTGAGGCTGTATTATGCGCTAAGGAAAATGAAATTACAAATTGGCAGAATAATGATGTGTATGAGGAAGTAGATGATGTTGGGCAAGGTGCTATAACGGTTCGATGGGTTGTGACGGAAAAGCTGAAAAATGGAAAGCCTGTTGTTAAGGCCTGCTTAGTCACCAGAGGATTTGAGGAAGACACAGTGGATCTCCAAAAAGACTCACCTACTTGCTCAAAGGAAGCAGTGCGTTTGGCATTTTCTTTGGCCTCCACCAACCAGTGGGATTGCCACACTTTGGACGTGAAAGCTGCCTACTTGCAAGGTAACGACATTGAGAGAGTTGCTCATTTACGTCCTCCGCCTGAATATGCAAATGGTAAGTTATGGAGACTAAAGAAAACTGTTTACGGCCTTTGTGATGTTGCTAGGCATTGGTATTTGCGCGTAAAAGATCAGTTGTTGAGTCTCGGAGCTAAAGTGTCATCACTGGATTCAGCGCTGTTCTCTTGGAGCAATGGTGGCAAAGTCGAAGGCATTGTATGCATCTACGTCGACAACTTCCTTTGGGCTGGTACACATGAGTTGGAACAGCAAGTGATAAACCGTTTGAGTCAAATATTCTTCATCGGCAGTTCAGAATCAAAAGCCTTCAAATATGTTGGTCTCAATGTCATCTTCAACATCGAGGACAGCATAACACTCGACCAATTCCAGTATGCTTCATCTTTAAAACCAGTCACGGTGAGTAAACATCGTGCAGCAGTAAAATCGGGGGAGCTGTCCGAGTCTGAGAAAACGGAGTACCGAGCATTAATTGGGCAACTCGATTGGATTGCCACACACACTCGGCCAGATATTACCTTTGATGTGTGTGAGTTGAGTGTGAATAGCAACTGAGCTACCGTAGCGGATTTGCTTAGACTCAGTAAGGTGATCTCAAGGGTGAAGACTGACAACATGAAGCTATACATTCCAAGAATGGGGCCGATCGAGGACTGTCATATAGAGTGCTTTTCGGATGCCTCATTTGCCAACCTCGTAGGCAATGGATCTTAGGGAAGTTTTGTGATCTTCTTACGAGATGCTAGTGAGGCAAGATGTCCTATATTCTGGCAGACAAGAAAGATCAGGAGGGTCGTCAAATCTACCTTATCTGCTGAGGCGTTGGCGCTGCTTGAATGTGCTGAGACTGCTGTATATCTCTCCAACATATTGCGTGAGGTTTCTGGATGTGGAAAGATCAAAATAAAGTGTTTTGTCGACAACAAGAGTCTGGTGGACGCCCTTTACTCCTGTAGAAGACAGGAGATTGCGCATTGATATTGCTGTGTTGTGGGACATGTTGGAGCGGGGGGAGATTGATGAGGTATCCTGGGTGGATACATCACAACAACTGGCTGATTGTCTCACCAAGAAAGGTGTCTCGACTGAGCGGCTATGTGCAGCAGTCAGCCGAGACTAGAAAGTTTATAATACTTCAAGAGACATCACATATCTGTATGTGGCCACAGACTGGGTCTTGATAGTAATTAAACAAAAGTGTATGTATTGGATACATAGTGCGTATCGGGTGTTGATGGTACTCACACAAAAGTCTATGTACTGGATACATAGTGTGTATCAGACGCAAATAGACCATCCAGCTTCGTCCTTGGAATATTCTGTCAGATTAAGAAGAGAGGACGAGAGTGTTTGTTAGTGTGTGTGCGCACGCACACACCTGCTAAGTCACGAGTGATGACGTCATCGGAAGGTTCCTGTGGTATGCAACCAGGGACCTTGTCAGTTCACGTTGTGAGGCTGGTAAGTGTGGTTTGCCTAGTTTTCCTACAGCCACTATCAGTTTTTTCATCATCTCCTCATCCATGTAATGAAATGCCACTCATATATTGGTCAAGAGTTTATATGTCTCTCTAACTATCTTATTTATGTGCTTTTCAGGTGACAAACTATCCTGGACCAGCACTCCCAAATCTTTCTCTTCTCTCGCTTTTCTAATTGGTTCATTACCCATCAAATAATTCAATGATGGCCTCTTGGTACTTTTACCCATTTCCAATATTTTACATTTTTTTTAGTTGAATTTCATTTCCCACATCCGGCTCCAATCATGTATCCTATCCAGATCCTCCTGTAGCATTTTACGGTCCTCTTCAACCTTTACCTCTCTCAAGATCTTTACATCATCAGCAAACAGACTTGCGTACCTGTTCACTCCAATTACTGTATCATTTACGTAAATCAGGAACATTACTTGCGCCAACACCGAGCCCTGTGGGACACCACTTGTTGCTTCCCTCCATCCAGATGTCCTGTCCTTTATTACTGTCCTCATTTGTCTGTCACTCAAAAAGTCTCTCATCCATTCCAGGAGGCTTCCCTTCAGTCCTCCGATATGCTCTAATTTCCATATTAGTCTCTTGTGAGGTACCTTGTCGAAGGCCTTCTCCAGATCTAAATACACGCAATCCACCCAACCGTCTCTCTCCCATAGCACGTCAGTCGCCCTTGAGTAAAAGCTCAATAAGTTGGAAACACATGACCTCCCACTTCTGAATCCAAACTGATTTTCAGTCAGAATATTCATCCCTTCCAGATATTTTATCCATCTATCTTTCAGGATTCTCTCACACAATTTCGCGACCATCCTGGTTAGAGACACTGGTCTATAATTCAGGGGTTCTTCCTTGTTTCCTCCCTTATAGATTGGTACCATATTTGCCCTCTTCCATTCCTGAGGCACTTTCCCCTCTACCAGGGAACACACAATTAGACTGTGAATCTTATCCGCCAGTTGTTCTCTGCATTCCTTCAGTACCCAATTAGAGATTCCATCCGGTCCTGGGGCTTTCCTCACATCTTGAGTTTCCAGTAATTTATACACTTCCCTCACTTCCACTTTTATATCTTTTATCACTACATTTCTAATCACTCCCTCCCCCTCCACAAACTCCCTTTCCTTAGTGAAAACCAATTGGAAACATTTGTTCATTATTTCATCTTGCATTACCGAATCCTTGTAGACCTCTCCTTCTACTTTCAGTTTGGTGATTCCTTCCTGTGTGTATGCACATGCATGAGCATGCATGCATGTGTGCACATGTGTGCATATGTGCATGCATGTGCACTTTCTATGGACAATACATAATAAGATAATAAATGTAATAATGGCTGTATTGTTCAATCCTTTAAGTTAAGCCATTGCAGTTTGTGTAAACCTGTAGCAATGCTTCCTTGCCTTATGTTTGTCCACAAGTAAAGCAAAATCAGCAGCAGATATTTTCACTTAGGCATTAAAACTAACATGAATGATATGTTACAGTGAATGGAGAGAGACTAGAATTGGTGAGAGAGTTCAAATTCCTTGGTACGATGATAGAAAAGTAAGGAAAATGTGTAAAAGAAATGGAAAGTAGAGTGACACAAGGAAGGAAAGTAACTGGTGGTATGAAGGCCTTGATAAGAAACAGAATCTTGAGTGTTGCAGCTGCAAGAGGCTTACATGAAGGAGTGTTAGTGCCAGCTTTAACATACGGGTGTGAGACTTTGGTGTGGCATGAAAATGAAAAGTCAGGAGTAAGAGCAGCAGAGATGGGACTGCTGAGGTATGTACGTGAAGTACAGAGAGTGGATAGGCTACGGAATAATGTGATTCATGAAAGATGCGGAGTGAGGAAGTCTATGCAAGCCAGAATCAAAGAGAGTGTACTGAGATGGAATGGCCATGTGAAGTGAATGGATGACAATAGGATGGTGAAAAGGGTATAGCTGAGCGAATTTGAAGGAGGAAGGTGGCGAGGTAGGCCAAGAAGAAGATGGAAGGATATGGTGGATGAGTGTGAGAGGAAGAGAGGTATGGAAATTAGTGAGGCTAGGGGGCTGACAAGAGATCAAGCTGGCTGGTTGAGTTTTGTGCAAAGAAGCACATGGCGTGGGATTTGGCACCGCTTTTTAACATGACAATGTTCGGACTGGGTCTGTCGGATAAGTAATGTATATGTGAAGCTACAGAACATGGTGAAATTTTTTGTCCTCTCAGATGGAGCCAGAGTTCCGTGGGCTTGATGATGATAATGATGAGTGAATGGAAGTGTGGCCCATTGAATTGGGCAAACTTGGCTGTCTGGACACTGCTCCTCCTCACCCCCACCCTGGGGTGGGAAAGGAGGTCTGGTTGATGATGATGATAACTATTTTTTCTTTTTTTAACATAAAATTAACATGTTGATATGCTTGTTGAGAGAGAAAGTAACTGTCAGTGTGATGTGCTGTTGAATGGAAAGACATGAAATAGTGAGAGAGTTTAAGTACCTCAGTGCAGTAATAGAAATAAGAAGTGGAAGTAGAGTGGCATGGGAATGAAGGTGGCTGCCTGGCTGGAGCTGTGAAGTTCTTGGTACTAAAGTGATGTTTGATTATGGAGAGGATTGCATGAAGCTGGTTACGTGCCCACATTAATTTATGAATGTGAAACTTGGCATGATGAGGGAAAAAGTCAAAAGTATGAGTGGTGGAAAAGGGAGTTAGGAGGAATGTGTGTGGAGTGCATGGATTAAGTAGGATGATAAATATTGTGATTAACAAAAGATGTGAAGATGGGGAGACTGGCTGCATTAGTAGAGACGTTCGCTCAGTCCTAATGGACCTTGGTTCAAATCCTGGTCTGGGCAGGGAACAGCTTAAGGATTTGAATTTCATGAAAGTATTTATAACAGAAAATCCGTTGACATGTCATAAAAATACCCGTGCTATACCAGTACACCAGTCTGGTATGAGACTGTCCAAGCATGTACAGTATTCAGTATGGACTGTGGATGTTATTGCTCAGATGGTAACAGGAGGTATATGGTATGTCAGACAACTACTGGGCTTTGGATATGGGCTGTGAGGCCTATGCCCAGAGTTGGAGGGGACAAAAAAGAAAAAAAATGATATTAGGGTGAAAGAGAGAGTGTGTAGGTGGTGTGGTCATTAGGTGAGAATGGATGCAGATAAGGTGGTGAGAAGGGTATGTGTGAGTGAGTTTGAAGGTGGGAGGAAGTATGTTGGGTTAAGAAGGTGGATGGATATGGTAAATGAATGTGTAAGAAACTGAGGTATGGAAGTTGATGAGGCTAAGGAATTAACAGGGGATTGAACTGGTTTAATGAGTTAAGTATGACAGGGGATTGAACTGGTTGATGAGTTAAGTATGACAGGGGATTGAACTGGTTGAATGAGTTAAGTATGACAGGGGATTGAACTGGTTGAATGAGTTAAGTATGACAGGGGATTGAACTTGTTGAATGAGTTAAGTACAAAGGAGCTCATTACAAGGTTTTCTTACCCATAATCAGCAAATTGACTCAGAGTCAGTTCAACTATAAAAAAAAGAGCAGCCAGAAAAATATCTGCAGATGTTTAGACCGTTGAAGTGGAGCCAGGATTATGGTAATTTTAATGTGTGTGCTTAGTGGTAGGTGGGGGCACTCACCATCCACTCACTCATTGCCCATTCCTCTCTGTCCTTCCTTCCTCTTCTGTCTTTCCTTCATTCTTTCCTCTTCTTTCTGTCTGTGTGTGACTGTACATTGAGTGACAAACCAAATGATTTCCTGTAAACCAGGAAACCATTTACAGTGCTGGGTGGCAACCTCATGATCAAATTTTGGTGCCTGGTGGTCTAGTGGGTAATTAAGGTGCCCCAAGTGAATTGAGCCTGTGCAGGTTTATATCCGAAGAGTGGTTGGAGTTTATTGCTCACATAATGCCACTTAGGGATGAGTGAGGCTGGTCACTCTCATCATAAAGGGTGGGACCAACTTGTCTAGCCCTGGGTGCCTACGCTCCGCATGGGGTAACGCAGGATTAGATGATGATGGTAAATGAGTATCTTTCCCATTTTATTGTGCATGGTATTGATAGTTCTCCCACATTCATACTTTCTCTTTCCTTGTCACTGAATCTCATCTTACTGTATCCTTAGGTGTGCAGAAAGGTCCTGATGATGATGACAGTATTGAGGAAAATAGCCAACCTCTGTAACATGTGGACTGGGGCAGGGGGGTTGCAAAACAAGCCCTGGTGTAGCAGAGTGGCCAAATTAATGACCAGTACAAAACAACTTCAAATGTACATTGTCATCTTAGAATTGATATTGCACACCTACCCATACAAGGTAGGCTGTATGTCCCTGGAAGTAATTCAGGTTGGGTAAGTGGCATGCCATGGGTTAATTTCTCTTCTTTCTTTAGGTGAGAGTTGTCAGCCGGTGACACAGATGATGGCGACCCTCTCGTACGATCGTGCTGCTGTGGATGACTGCACTGCTGCCTTATTCCTGGGCATACTCAAGCAGATCCTTGAGGAACCCAAGACAATGCTGCTGGGCTCCTACACACCAACTGTTGATCATCCACTTGCTGCATTACTATAAAATACTTGCCACTATTACTTAATGCCTTTACAATACTTGTAATGTATTTCTTGTTAAGACAAGAAGTGTCTCAAGTTGTATAGCTTTTAAATTATGGATTTTCTGAATTATTTGGGGCAGTGGGTAGTTAGCTGTTCAATTTTTGACATGATACAGTTGTGGTTTGTGTCACTGGTATCTAGGGATGTGATGTTTTCCACCAGAGTAAGTTGCACAATATGCCAGGCTTACGTAACTTGCTCTCCATTGTTTTATTAATTATCTTTGTTAAGCAGTTATAATTGACATGTGACCTCCACACAGTAGTATAATGTTCACTGTGCATCTTCATATGTCCTTTTGACTAGTACAGTGGCATCTTTTGGCTGAGCACAATAATTAGTGAAATTGGTTTTGTCCTGTTCGATCATGGTGGATGAGAAAAAGAGCAGCCACAGCCTGACAGATTATAATTTTTCCATGAATTTTACACTTTTCTCCTTTTCCATACAGCATTACCATGGCTTATAAGTTAAATTAGTTATGTACTTGTCAGTTTATGCCTAAAACAGCTGATTTCAGTATATATAAACATTTTCTAAGGTAATTTTAAAAATATTTACCTGTAATGTTCTTCCCAGTTTGTATGTTTTGGCATCTGTTGCAGTCTCTTTGGTGATAACTGCTAAACAACATGTACTTTAGTTGTGCACAGAACCAGTCTCACTAAGTCCAACCTAAGGAGGAGATCTATAATCAACCAGTCAGCTGCAGGGCCATTGCTGAGTGTGGGACTGTTCTTAGGGTCATATGATATATGCACATTGAATGGTGATCTGCTTCTTCCCTAAATTATATACCGTATATTGTATGACAGTATCTAAACATTATCAGTGAATTTTGTAGTACTGTTTATACTGGTAAACAGGTCATTTGTGATATTTTTTTACTTAAAATTTTTTATCAACTCTTATAGTACAGGTCTCAAAACTGACAAGTTAAATAATAAATTATACAGAAAAATTTGTTATGGTTATGTTGTAAATACTGTAAATTTCAAATAAATATATTGATGAACTGTGGTACTTGCCATTCTGAAACAATAATGATAATGCTTTAGACTTGTACAGTATTTCATGTGTCATAGTTCTACATCCATCATCATAATCATGATCTTTATCATCATCATCCCAACCTGGCTAATTCCCATTAAAGAGATTAATGAAGTTAGTATCCAGAAAGAAAGGGAAAGAGTAAAAGCAGGAGAGTGTTTTCCCAGTAAATTGGGCACACACTCATTCACACACCACATAAGCTTTTGAAATTTTGTCTTTTCCCATGATGATGATAAATATGGTCATCATCATCCCTGCTGTTATTCCCAAGTGTTGTAGTTTCTCAACCTGATCTGCCTGGCCCAGCAGACCTGTTGACCACCAGAAAACAACTGCTCCTAGGGTCATCCCAGAGACTCCATACACCATAATTGTGTTTGCATTTTAGTATGGCATGTGTTGTGCACTAGTCTTAAAGGAAATGAAGTCCAGGAAAGCTCCAGGCCCAACAGGTATAACAGCTGATCTGATAAAAAAGGCTGGAAGTACTGGTGTAGAAGAATTGACTAGGATTTTTAATAACATCTTAGTAGGACAGCCACCTGAGGACTGGAGAGATAGCTGGACAACGCCAATTTATAAAGGCAAAGGAGATGCCCTTGTGTGTGGAAAGTACCGAGGAGTCAGACTGTTGGAGCATGGAATGAAGATATTCGAAAAGGCGCTGGAAGGAAGGCTGAAGCAGATGGTGAAGATAGATAACCAACAGTTTGGATTTTGCACAGGTAAATCCACAATGGATGTAATATTCATCATGAGACAGTTGCAGGAAAAGTTTCAACAGAGGAGGAAATGCTTGTACCATGTGTTTGTGGACTTGGAAAAAGCTTTTGATACAGTACCAAGGAGAGTTCTAGAGTGGGCCTTGAGAAGACAGGATGTGCCTGAGAGACTCATTGCAGCTGTCATGTCCCTCTATATTGATACAAGATCAAAAGTCAAAACAATAGCAGGAACATCAGGAAATTTTGGAATAGGAGTTGGAGTACATCAAGGGTCAGCACTCAGTCCATTGCTCTTTAACACAGTAATGGAGGAGGTAACACGGGAAAGTAGGGGGGAAGGCCCATGGGAATTGCTGTATGCTGATGACCTAGTGCTGACAGCGGAGACTAAGGAAGAAGTAGTGGAAATGCTTAATAGATGGAAAAATGGAATGGAGAAGAGGGGAATGAAAATAAATATGGATAAGACAAAGGTAATGGTGACAGACAAGAAACCAGTAGAAAGAATTCAGTCAGGAAAATGGCCATGTGGATGCTGTGGCAGAGGAGCAGGAGTGAACTCAGTGTTGTGCACGGAGTGTAATAAGTGGTGCCATAGAAGGTGTTCAGGTTTGCAGAATTTGAGAGGAGTGCAAAATTTCCACTGCCCAGCCTGCATAAGAAGAGAGGCGGAGGGAGATGAAGCAGAGGATGCGCTAGAGGTGAATGGGGGGCACACTAGTGGAAGTGCAGCAGTTCTGTTATTTAGGAGATATATTGGACTGCAAAGCAGGGGTGGAGAGATCAGTCAGAACAAGAGTGGTGGCAGCATGGTTAAAGTGGAAGGAAATAGCTAGCCTACTGGTCAACAAACACATACCACTGAGACACAGAGGTAAAATATATGAGTCCTGCATTAGACCAGTATTGATATATGGTGCTGAAACATGGGCTTTGACAGATAGACTGATGAATGTTCTGAGGAGTACTGATCGTAGAATGTTAAGATACATGGTGAGAGTGAGATTGGAGGACAGAGTTTTGAGTGAGGAGGTAGCCAGAAGATGCGGGGTGAAGGATCTTGATATCATCTTGAGGCAGAAGTGGTTTAGATGGTTTGGTCACGTGAGGAAGGAAGCTGTGTGAGAATAGCAGAGAACTGGAAGTGGTGGGACGTCGACTGCCAGGAAGACCTAAGAAGACCTGGAAAAGTGTTG
>JAGKTI010019747.1:0-16780 GCA_018397915.1 Birgus latro | reverse complement strand
TGTGTGTGTGTGTGTGTGTGTGTGTGTGTTCTTCCCTAACTGTATCTTTACAGGAATGAGTCAAGCTCGTACTGTCCCGTGTCTTAAACCATTTTCATAGTACATCTCCTTAAATTTATTAATTGTTTTGGCACACTATTTCATTCGGTAGTGCATTCCACTGATCAATTGCCCTATTTGGGAAACTAAATTTCCTTACGTCTTTATCACCTCTCTTTTTATGCAGTTTTTAGCAGTGTCCTCTTGCTGATGCTTCTCCATAGGTTATATATTCATTTATGTCTATTTTCTCCTTCCCTGATATGCATTTATATAGCATAATTATGTATCCTCTTTTTCTTCTCCCCTGTAGTGTTGGCAGATTCAGTTTTGCTAGTTTTTCTTCATAGCTTAGATCCCTTAAGCTTGGTACCCATCTAGTAGCAGCCCTTTGTACTTTTTCAATCTTATCTATGTGTTTCTTGAGATGAGGACTCCAGACTGCTGATTCATACTCCAAAGTTGGTCTGATGAAGGATGTTATTATCTTCCTCAGCATGTCTTCATTTATGTATGTGAGTGCTATTCTCATATTTGCAAGCAGTGTATACATGTTCCGTACCATCTCATTTATGTGGTCAGCTGGAGAGAGTCTGTTTTTGACAATCACAAGTCCTTCTCTCTTTCTGATATGTGTAGGGTTTTACTTCCTAACTTATAATCCCAATCTGGTCTTTCCCCACTTTTACCAAACTTGATTACATGACACTTGTCCACATTGAATTCTACTTGCCATTTATTACTCCATTCATGAAGTTTGTTTAATTCTTCTTGTAGTTCTTTACAAGAGTCTGTGTTAGTAATTCTCCTTTGTATTTTTGCATCATCTGCAAACATGTTTAAATAGCTTTCATTTCCAGTATTACTAGCTATGTCATTTATATACACTAAAAACATAATTGGTGCCAGCACTGAGACCTGTGGAACTCCGCTAGTCACTTCCCTCTATGATGAGTAGTTTCCTCTCAGTACTGTTCTCATTTCCCTTTTCCTGAGAAAATCTTGCATCCAACAGTGCAGTTTGCCTCAGATTCCTCCTTGATGGTACAGTTTCCACAAGAGTCTTTGGTGCGGTACTCTGTCAAATGCTTTCCTGAAATCTAGACAGATACTGTCCACCCATCCCTCTCTTCTCTGTAGTGTTTCTGCAACTCTGTCACAGTAGCTTAATAGATTATTAGTTACACAAGATTTTCCCTTTCTGAAACCAAATTGCCTTTCTGTTATCATATTGTGTTCTCCTATATGGTTTACCCAAACGTTTCATATCAGCTTTTCCAGTATCTTACAACACTGGTTAGCGATACTGGTCGGTAGTTGAAGGGATTCTGTCTATTCCCTTCCTTGAATAAGGGGACAATGTTTGCATTCTTCCAAATATCAGTTTACCTTGATGCAAGGATTCCTTAAATATTAAATATAATGGTCTACTTAACTCCTTTGCCCATTTATGTAGAACCCAACATGAAATTTCGTCTGGACCATTTGCTTTTCCTTTGTCTACTTTAACTCCTCCTGTACTTCTTTTTCTGATATTTGTATACCTGGTAATATGTCTGGGCATGCATGTTCCGTATCATCCCACTCAAAATTATTTTCTTCTATAAAAACTGATTGGAAATTCTTATTTAGTGCTTCATATCTTTCTCTTGTGTATAGAGGATCCCTTCATCCATAATGGAGTGTATTTTGTCTTTTGCTTTCGTTTTGCTTTGGATGTAGCTGTACAATAGCTTCAGTTGATCACTACTTTTGTTAATGATGTCCTCCTCAAACTATTTTTGAGCTTCTCTCCTTATTCTTGTGTATTCGTTTCTTGCCTTTTTATAGATGTTATATGCCCTCTCACTATTGTGTCTTCTGTATCTATTCCACAACATGTCTCTTTTTTCTTTTGATTTTTTACATTCTTTATCAAACCACTTCTTTATCATCATTTCTGCTTCTTTGTGCCGAGGGATGTAATTTTGGACTCCTATTTCATAAAATTCACAGAATTTTCTATACACTCAACCCTCACCTATCATGGGTTCCGCTATAGTGTTTTATTGCTATCGCGCCTGTATAAAAAACTACCTAAATACCTTTATCGCACACTAAATCCCTGCTATCACGCACCAGAAGTGTTGAAAATTTTTTAAAAGGCCAGGCTCCGGCGCTCCGCCCACCCAACAAAAGATTCACTTGGTGATTGGTCACGTGACGTCAGTGCCAGCCAAGCTCTGACTGGCAGCTCGACTGAGTCTCCCCTACTGCCCGCCAAGCCATTCAAGTGCTCGTCTTCAAACCGCGAACAGTGACAACGAGAACATTAACCTTTTAAGTGATACTGTATTACAATGGCCAAATACTCAAAGTCAAATGGCCACCCCTTACGGGATTATGCTGTCTGGCAATTGATAGATAGATCACCCATAGCTGTCTTCATTAATGACGGCGAATTGTCTTGTTACTGTTGTGACGGCGAACTGTTCCGAAACCATCAGTCCTTGCTGACGATTTCTTTATAGCTTTTAGTTTTTTTGCTTTATTGTTGACGACTAATGGCTTTGAAAAATTGTTTCACACTGCATTTTTTTTTTTTTTAATGGGCACTGAAACTTATTCCTGGCAAAATATGTGTGATGCTAGACGGCCATCAAAAGGGATAGTAAGTTCTGTTTTTTATTAACCACCCCTGTAAAACAAATAACTCAAAAGTCAAATGGCCACTCCTTATGCGATTATGGCGTCTGGCAATAGATAGATAGATCACCCACAGCTGTCTTCATTAATGACGAAAAATTGTCTTGTTATTGTCGTGACAGTGAATTGTCCCGAAACCATCAGTCCTTGCTGACGACTTTTTTATAGCTTCTATTTTTATCCCTTTATTGTTGATGACTAATGGCTTCCAAAAAGTTTCACACTGCATTTATTTTTTAATGGGTACCAGAGACTTATTCCTGGCAAAATATGCGTGAATCAGCCGGTTGATTACGTACGAGTCCGGGGGAAATAGTAGTCAGATAGATTATTTTCTGGTCAGGAGGGTTGATAGGAGATTAGTGAGGGATGTTAAAGTTATAGGAAGCGAGGAGTGTGTGCAGCAGCACAAACTGTTGATTTGTGACATGGTGCTTAAGGAACGAGTGATGAGAAGGAGGACATATGTACCTAGGAGGAAAATATGGAAGCTGGGAAACCAATCAGTAAGGGATGCCTTTATAGTGAGATGAGGAGAGTGGTGGCTGAACAAGACGCCGTAGATAGAGGCGTTAATGAACAGTATAGAGCCCTTAAGAACAACCTCCTGAGAGTTACCGATGCAATATGCAGTTGGACAAGAGGCCCACCAAGACATAAAGTAACTTGGTGGTGGGATGAGGGTGTAGAAGCTGCAGTTAAGGAGAAAAGAAGGCTTTTCCGGGAATGGAAAAATGGTGGTAACAGGGAGGAGTAATTGGCTGCCAAGCGCAGGGCTAGAAGAGAGGTATACAGGGCGAAGTCTGAGTCACAGAGACTTTTACTTGATAATCTAAATCATGGAGAAAGGAAAAATATGATTTTTAGGGTGGCAAATCAGGTGAAGAGGGATAATCGGGACATTGTAGGTGAGCAGTGTGTGAAGAATGATGATGGAAGGGTAGTGGTGAACAGTGAGGATATTAAAGATGCATGGAGAGAGCATTATAGCCGATTGTTGAATGAGGAGTTTGATTGGGATAGAGAAGGTTTGGAGCCCGCTGATCCAGTGTTTGGCCCTTGGCCTTTGATTGACGCTGCTACTGTGAGTGAGGCAATAGGCAGGATGTGGGTGGGGAAGGAGGCAGGTGTGTCTGGGTTGACTGCCGAAATGTTGAAGGCCTCAGGAGATACTGGGGTGAGGTTAGTCACTGACCTGATAAATAGGATTATATATGAGTGTGTGGTCCCAGATGATTGGCTGAAGAGTGTAATTGTAAATGTGTACAAAGGAAAGGGTGATGCCCTGGAAAGGGGAAATTACAGAGGTATAAAGCTCTTAGATTAGATAATGAAAGTAATGGAGAGAGTTCTAGAAGGTATGATTAGAGAAAGAGTGAATATCAATGAGATGCAGTTTGGGTTTATGCCAGGCAGGGGGACCACTGATGCCATATTCATTGTTCGACAGCTTCAGGAAAAATATATTGGAAAGAAAAGGGAATTGTATTTTGTTTTTGTTGACTTGGAAAAGGCCTTTGACAGAGTCCCTAGAGAGGTGGTGAAGTGGGCAATGAGAAAGCTAGGGTTGGAAGAATGGCTGGTTAGGGTGGTTATGGCCATGTACATGGGTGCTCGCACCCAGGTAAGAGTGAATGGAGCTTTGAGTGATGAGTTTTCCGTGAATGTTGGTGTGCATCAGGGGTCAGTTTTGAGTCCCTTGTTGTTTATCTTGGTGCTTGAAGCCCTCTCACGTGACTTCAGAGATGGACTCCCATGGGAGATGTTGTATGCTGATGATTTGGTGTTGATTGCAGAGAATGAAAAGGAGGTGGAGGAAAGATTTAAGAAGTGGAGAGATGGTATGGGGTACAGAGGCTCAAGGGTAAATGCAGATAAAACAAAAGTGATGATATCTAGGGTTGGTGGCGGTACAATCAGAGGAGAGGGAGAGTTGCCATGTGCAGTTTGCCACAAGGGTGTGGGAAGTAATTCCATCTTGTGTAGTGTTTGTGATAAATGGGTGCACAAGAGATGTAGTGGTATTAGAGGTAGACTGCAAGATGATGCTGATTTCATGTGTGCGGCGTGTCGGGGAGAACAGGTGGAGATTGTTAGGCGTGAGAGGGTTGAACTTGCAGGTGAGTCTTGAGTGTGTGAGGAGGAGTTTCGTTATTTGGGAGAGATGTTATGTGCTGGAGGTGGGGCTGGAGTTAGCTCGGTTGCTAGGGTGAGAAGTGGTTGGAAGAAGTTCAGGGAGCTGTTGCCTCTCCTGACATTGAGAGGACTCTCCTTACGTGCTAAGGGGTCTTTGTATGCAGCATGTGTTAGGAGTGTGATGCTGTTTGGTAGTGAGACCTGGGCAGTAAAGGAAAAGGATATTCGCAGGTTTAAACGTACAGAAATGATGATGATTAGGTGGATGTGCAGTGCGTCCCTGCGTGCAAGGCCTGGGGGGGCTGGGTTTACGATGGAAGAGTTGAGAGGTAGGATGGGACTGGAGTGTATTGGTGTTGTGATGAGGAGAGGTAGGCTGAGGTGGTTTGGACATATGGAGAGGATGGGGGATGATAATTGGGTACAGAGGGTGAGAGGTGTTAATATTGGGGGAGGGGTTGGGAGGGGTAGACCGAGAAAGACATGGGACGAGGTCATGAAGTGTGACTTTAAGGGACTGAACAGGGAGGCTGCCATGGATCGAGCAGTGTGGAGAGCTGCCATTAGGTGACCAAGGCCGACGCATGCAAGCACATTGGAGTCTTCAAAAACGAAACGAAACGAAAAACGAAATGCTAGATGGCCATCAAAAGGGATAGTAAGTTGTATTTTTTATTAACCCTCCCCTTACAGGATTATGGCATCTGGCAATAAACAGATAGTATATTTCTAATTTGCATGCTCAATTTTGGACCATTATATGTTATTATGTGGTACAAAAAGGGTATCTTAGGGGTAGCAGCCGTGGCTCAGTGGGTTAGAGCGCTCCGCTCTGGCCGTAGGGTCGGAGGATCGAATCCACCCAAGGGTCATTGGTAGACATCAGGAAGGGCATCCGGTCATAAAATGCTACACGCTCCAACCCAAAAAGGCCGACGCATGCAAGCATGTTGCAGCCTTCAAAAACGAAACGAAATATTGAGGTCAAGGCACCAATTAGAATTATTACCATAAGTTCTTCAATTTGGCTATCATGTTCTTGGCTACAGTGCAGACATAGTGGCACTAATTAGAAGTGATAGCTGAGGGTTGAGTGTATATAACATTTAAATCTTGTCCTCTAAGCTCTTTTTCCCAGTCTATTTCTAAGAAGTACAGGCAACCTTCTCGCAACGAACACTCACACAACGAAAAATTGGTTTAACGAAAATTGTGTTTTACTACCCTTTATTTGCACAACGACTGTCTAGACTTGGTTTAACAAATTTTTTGGCTCTATTATTGTTTCAAACCCTAACATAATTACGAGTTTTTGATCCATTTTTTGATATTTTAGAAAATTCTAAGACACTTTTCTTATATGACATTTTTGTCTCAAATTACTTTTATTTTACTTCTCAAGGTTAGGTTAGGTTAGGTTAGGATATCTTCAAGAGTAAAATGAAAATAATTTGCAAGAAAGATGCCACAGAAGAAAAGAGTCTTAGAACTGTCTAAAATATCGATGAAAAGGTTCAAAATTTCCTAATTCTGTTAGAGGTTGAAATGATAATTTTACCAATTTTTGGTTTAGCAACCATCACCCAAATCATCCATCAGAGAAGCCAGTTGCGCATAGTGACTAGCAGCTGTTAACAGCAGCACCTATGGTGACACAACGCTCGTACTAGTATTAAAAACAAAACAGCTGTAGCCTTCCCAATCTCACATGTGCATTACTGCACTACTTTTCGGTCACCATGCCTAAATGACCTGCAACTAGCCCTAGCCAACAAGTAGCCAAGGCCTCCAGGAAGAGCTTTACGCTCGAGACTAAGCTGGATATAGTAAGGTGGCATGAACGTGGTGAAAAACAAACTATAGCTCGCCTCCATGACCTGGCTCCATCCAGTGTCAAGTATTTTTAAATCATTTGTAAAATGTAGATGTACTGTATGTATAATAGTTGTAAAATATGAGTCATGGAGTCTTGATTGACAAACATTTATTCATAATGAGCAAAGAAGGGTGAATACTAGTAGATGGGGGGGAAAATCAGAAGTCCGGAACCAAACCCCAATGAACTCATGCTATAATGAGCTCATGCAACGAAAAATCACGTAATGAATGGTTTTCCAGGAACCTAACCCATTCGTTAAGTGGGGGACTACTGTATTTCATTAGGTCATGGTAGTTTCCCTTTTTATATTGTCTGAGTGACGCGGATTTAAGTACCACGATCCTTGTCCAGTACCCATTGCCCGCGGTAGTCGAGGTCTGAGTGACGTACCACTTTTTTATGCATTTTTTGGTCACGTTTTCAAACTTTCCCATGAATGAAAACAGTATCACTGAACTGGAAATTCAATCAGGCTAATATAAGACCAAAATTCAGGATATTAGATGCAATTCCTGATTTATGGTGAATATTTCTTTGTCTGGATGAAGATCTGTATCCAAAGAGTGAGTTGGACACTCTCAGGTTGGACACAGATCTGTATCCACAGACTGCGAAAGTGTTAAAATAACAGATGACACAACCAGTTTTAACCTGACAACTGCTTCATCAGGTTTCCTTGTCTACCCCCCCTGCCCCATGCACACACACACACAAACCCACACACAAAAGGAAAAAAATTTTTCTGACCAATAATTTTTGCTCATGTGAAATGAAAGAGTGCATGGATAAGTATGGGAAAAACATGTATAAGTTCATTATTTACCTTGACTCAGCCATGGTGAAGTAATGATGTGCATCCGACCTCTCCCCTCTATACTAGTAATAGGGAGATACTGAGGATGCATGGGAGGTGGTGGGACAAGCGAGTGGTGACAGAAATAGCTCAATTGAGATGCCAAATGGCATTAGAAATGCACCCATTAAAAAAACAAAAAACTTGCTCATATGATGTTTGTGGCAGCTACACGTTTTCCATCAAATGAAATACGTAGCAGCTATCGGGTATCGACTATCCAGACGTTGCATATCCAGATATGTGCCAAATCCAAATGTTAGGCCTTGGCTCTATTATTTCCATATCCGGATTTTTTTTGTCTGTATCCAATCATAGAATTTCCAGCATCACTGGTTGGGCGGCCTACAAATGTAAAAAATTGGTTGGGCGGCTGGTCGGCCTCTCTGGCTAAGCACAGGTAAACCCTAACCCACCAGATGAGCAAAAATGGCCGTCCACCTCCTCACCGAACAAAGCCCCCCGGCTGCCCAGATCATTTGGATGCTACCGGCAATGAGCGAGTAATACAGACTCTAACCCACCAGCTAAACAAAAACGGCTGTCCACCTCCTCACTGAGTGGTCAAAGTCCCCCAGCTGTCTGGATCACTCGGACGCTCCTGAGCACACATGGCTGTCTGCCTTCCTACCAAATGGTCAAAGTCGCCTGGCCAGCCGGATTATTTGGACGCTTCCTGAGGTCATGATGTACAGGGATCCAGTGTTGCTGCCGCACAGCAACATCTGCCTGGCCGAGCGAAATTGATCTCATAGGTCAATTTGGTGTTTTTTACTTGTGTGCTCATAATCAAGCGTGGGTAAAGACATGACAGCACTATCTTCACGTGGCAGTACTGCACCTCAGGTCCGGCCTTTGTCTCTCGCGAGTGTGGACGTGCTTGGCTGAGTTGTAACCATGGCAGCTACCACTGCTGCATTTGTGGTGGTTACTTACCTTCTTCAGGCCTTGATTTTCCTCTGTGGCATTCTCGTGTGTGTGATGATAGCCCCATCACAGCCCGAGAAATGAAAGAGAAAGGTTTTGACTCTGAGCAAGGCTGATGCGGGTTGGACCACTTCATGCATTCTGCGGGAATATGATCTGGCCCGTCAACCTTGTTTGATATCACGAAATCACAGGCTAAGCTAACTCAGTAGGGACATGATGGCGATGCCACTCAGAAGGGCAACAGGAAACTGATGCTTCAGCCCCGCCATGCGGCCATCTACCAGTCAACTTTGGACTGGTTCCGCCAACAATGGGATGTTGCATGCTTATATGTGGGACCAAGTTGAAGGTGGCAGCCCAGAAGTTTGCACGCCCATACAACGTGCATGACTTCAAGGAATCTGAAGGTTGGCTCTCCCGATTCAAACTCTGACATGGACATACTGGCTGTAAGACATGGTGAGGCTTTGGATGTGACAGCGGAGGATGATGAGTTATTTCACCAGAAAGTGCAGCACCTTGTCAAAGACGAGGGCCTTGCTTTTGGTCAAGTGCATAACGCTGATGAAACTGGCCTCATCTACCGCTCCTTTCCCACCAACACCCTGGCTGAAGAGAGAGAGAAAACTGTGCCTGGTTGGAAGTTGTCCAAACAGCATTTCTTGGTCTTGTGCTATGACAATGATAACAGGATGCACTGCCTCAAGCCCGTTACTGATGGATGCGCAAAACAGCCACACTGTCTCCATGGGTTGATGGATAGCCTGCCTGTTGTGTGGTACCACTCTGTGAAGGCCTGTTTACCTGTAAAATCTTTAGAGACTGGTTCCAAAGATACTTTGTCAAGGAGGTTATCCGGTATCAAACAGAGGAACTTGGTATTCCTTGCAACCAGGTGAAGGCACTCCTGATCCTCAACAATGCCCCTGTGCATCCAACCGGGAAGGAATTGGTTGCTGATAACGATTTTATCAGGTGCATGTTTCTGCCACCTAAAACGACTGCTTTCATTCAACCAATGGACCAAGGTGTTATCGGGGCAGCGAAGAGACTGTATTGTTAGAGGTTTCTCAACGAGGTGATAGTGGTGCTCGAGGACAAGCAAGGAGTCTACACATGTGGGGAGTGGACCTTGGAAAATCTTCGGTGTTACAACACCAAGTCTGTGGTGTTCAACTGGGCAAATGCTTGGAAGAATGGCTTGCTTAAACCCTCGAAAGTGGTTGGTTTTGTCTCCTTCAAGAATACAGTACAAGGCCTCACATGGCCTTGAGGGATTTGACGTGGGCAATTTTCACCTTCATTTACGTACTGCAGGCAAGGATGTGGACGTCAACGATGTGAGGGAGTGGCTGGACAACGACAGCGGCAATCCTGGTTATCAGACCTTGTCTAATGAGGAGATCGCCGCTGTAGTCTCTGTGGGGCCAACAGAAGACGACAACAAGGACGGGGACAAGGACCCTGACTCTGAGCACCCCACCACTCCATCACTTCCTTGTCTTAGTGCACTATGTGCCGGCATAGAGCAGGTGCTCGAATACGCTTAGCACCCACATTGTGACAGGGAGTTAGTGCCACTCAAGCTGACAATGGATCTGTGGGCGGTCAGGGACTCTGTCAACCTCTGTCAGAACCGTCGCACCTATCGTCAGACCAAGATCGGCTCATTCTTCAAGCCTGCCACTCCCACACATACAAGCCTGTTCTCCCCACCACAACCACCTCGTCTCCAGTTTTCACTCTCGGACACACAACCGAGCACACTGACAGCCATTGAGTCGCCATCATATGTGAGCTTGCGGTTGTCTTCAGAGTCTCCTGAGGTGGGTAAGCCACCATCAACTCGCCGCACATCCTTTGTCATCGCCCAACTGAGGAGGAGGAGGAGGAGGAATGATATTTGTTAAACTGTACATCAGCTGGAGGCTAGTGGGTTACGATGCCTGTCTGCCCTTCACTGGGTGGTAGGTAGTTCCCCCCCCCCCTCAATGTGTAGCATTATATTGGATAATCCCATGTGTGTTTTGATGTCTGAACAGCTGAAAGACCAAAGAACACTGCCACAATTAGGAGGGGTACTATACATATAGGTTGGGTATGGGGAGAGTGGATGTAGGTAGGATATTGCTCCATATCCGCATTTAGTCAGTATCCAGCCTTACAGATTTCTCTATTACAATGGCTAATCGAGGGATTGTTGTGTTGTGAATGTTTACAGCATTTCATCTCCCATAAAAGTACCCAGCATTTGTCATGTTTGTACTCCACACCTCCAACATTACAGTATTTTCCCACATTCAGTCACTTGAGAGTGGCATGTGGAGTTACATGGAGGGACAGACAAGCAAATGAGGAAGGGAAGAGCCATTGTGGGGTGGATGTGGATGTGACAGAAAGCTTTAGGAGAAATACACTGAGGTGGTTTGGCCATGTGGAGAGGATGGAGAGCGAGATACCGACGAGGAGAGTCTATGCGAGTGAGGTGTGGAGGGGGAAAAGAAAGGGGGAGGCCGAGGATGAGGTGAAGGGATGGAGTGGAGAGGTATAAGAGAGATGGGGATGCGAGATGGGACGAAGGCAGTGAAATGGCATTGGACAGGGCAACATGGAGGCAATCTGTTTGTGGTCACCCCTTATGGGATTGAGGCATCTGGCAATAGATAGAGTCGACTCAGTGCAATATGAGACTTCGACTCAGTGCAATGTGAGTGCAATACGAGACTTCAACTCGGTGCAATATGAGACTTCTGTAACCTCCCTCTGATGTCTTATTACCTAAAGACAACACATTCACTTCCTCTACTTAAAAATATCATTTAACAAAAACTAAATGAAATATGACAAGAGTCTTTTCTGCTCAGCTGACTGGTATAATACAGTAGAGTCGCAATTTAAGACAAAAAGAAGCAACGATCTTACAGTAACACGGGCATTTAATTTCTCCCATAATTATTTAATAGCATGGTAATTTCACTCAACTGCGTGAGTGAAACTGCGTGGAAAGTGGATGCTTTAAGGTAATGCATTTCCAGATGACTGCTTTTGTTTACAACTCATGTGTTATGCTTTTGTAGGTCGCTGAATGGCTTCCTCGACCCGACCTGACCCACATGACCCATGTCCCATACCACCCACCACTGCCTGCCTCAGTGTTGTGTGTATCGTCACTGTAATGAGAAGTGTTTAATTACTTATTTCCTTGCTCCTCATTTCCTCTCAGAACTCTGAGCACATAGTTCCAAACTAACTTGAGTTATGCCTAAGCACCCTGAAAGTGCTATGAACACAAGAAAAGCATTTATTCCAAAGGAAAATGTAAAACTGTTGAACGAAGTGGTGTGTGGTGTGGGAGTTTAAATGCAAACGATCAGACATAAAATGAGTCAGGTGTGTTTACAATGCAGATAGTTTCTTTGTTGTGAAAAAAAAAAAAGTTAATGATGAAGGAGCAGTAAAATTCATGTTTTCGCCTTGGGTGCAACGAGTGTGGAGGGAAAAAGTAAAAAACAAAAGCTTTGTGCCCAACCTTTGTTACGAACTGACGGTCTTTGATAGAGAAAATTCAGCTCTTACGGTTGTGAAGACACTACGCATTGACGTAAATAGTTAGGTGAGATCATTATGTGAGTTCAGTTCTTGTGAATTACTGTACACTGTACTGTCATACAAATTATACTGCTTGTCTGTCTTGTTTTTTATTCACAATTACTGCATTCATGTATATCTGAGAAGTGAGGATTACGCAATCACTCTATGCTGACCACTTCAGTATACTGTAGTTTTTTTTCCCTCTACTGTTGATGACTATTGACTTTCAAAAATAGTTTCACACTTTTTTTCTTTTTTAGATGAGTGCGCCGAAAGTGATTCTTGGCGAAATATGCATGATTCTGGGCGGCCAATGTTCACATGTTGATTAGGTCAGAAGTTTTAGCTTGAATGGTAATGAGGACTTTCAAGAGACTTAGTGGCAATCCTTGGTGGTTAATATTTTTATGGGGAGTATTAGGGGGCAAAACTAGTCAGTTAGGTTAGGTTAGAATGCACTGATGTGTCAAGTCGGTGAGATCGTAATGTAAACACACGTCTTGGATGTCTTACGGCAGACATATTTATAATAACCTATCTTTAACCCGCCGATTCCCGCTGACGTATGTATGCACCCAAACGTTTTGTCACTGTGACTCCCGCTGACGTATATAAACGTGTCACAATTGCAAGGTCTGTCATTTGAACATTTTTCAAATTTCGTGCGTGATTTTTGGTACATATACACGGGACACCTTTCTCTACCCAATGCCAGGCAGGGACAATGCCTTACCCTGCATGAACCCCCCACCCCGCACGTCATTGTCTCGGCGACTCACCTGTTACCAGTGACCTGGCCAGCAAAGACATGTCATGCCATGGTACGAAATTCAAGGCCAGAGTGATTCTCCAATCGATGACAATGTGGAGAACAAAGTTTATGTAGCGTTAGAGGAAAAAACAGTCAGAAATGATCAGGTAATGTTGCCAAAAAAGGTGCAGTATGTTGATGTGTTTGGTGAGTGAAACAACATTTATATCACCTATATTACTGTGTGAAAACCAATATACTCTTGTACTACATATAAATTCATACCAAATAAATAAATAAATACATATTATGAGTGATTTGGCATAGTTACCCCTCCCATAGTACCATTTTCTATGGAGCCAGGCCTCCATACAGCATGCTGCCAGGTGAGGGTATTGTCACCTCTACAGGCATTTTTGAGCTCAGGTGGGCAATTTCTCTATGAATTTTTAATGTTTCTCACCAAAAGCAGAGGTTTGAGCCATAAATTTTTTTTCCCCAAAAAAATCTGCCAGGATTGAGGGGGGGAGGGGCAGCGGTGGAAAGTCTGCTGGGGCGCGGAAGGTTAAATATATTTTCAGCAAAAAATATGGGGCTCCTACAACCTAAACCCTATTGTACATGTAAATATATGTCACGCATTAGTGCAAAATTGATTTTGCATGAGGTTCTGCATAACCTATTTTGTGTTGTATGAAGACTGTACAAACATGCTCCTGAACACCATTTTGTTGCCATCACTAATTATGCACTCTCACTAGCATCTAAATACCTCAACAATATAAAAATTTTGCACTAACATATACACACTGAGCAAGATGCAAATTACAGTGTTTTAAAACTGATGATCAATACAGTATAGCCAGGCTGCTTGGGAACAGGGTAGACAGTTATACAGCTGTCTACAATCTCCTCCCAATACACTCCTTTACTGTCAGCTATATGTTTTCCTTGCAACATCAACATATTAACAAAGCATATTTAACTGGTCAGAATTTACTAATACAGTCATTCACCTCAAAACAGTATAGTGAAACAAACACTGCTACACCTTCATAACACTGCTGCCTCCCAGCTGCTACGCTACACATACAGACACACACATGTACACACCGCAAGCAACACTTGGTCAACATATAATACTGGACTACCATTGTATGGAATGTGACAGCTCTAAGCAAAGCACAAGAAAAATGCAGCCCCATTCTCAAATATCAGAATGCAATTTTGTACTGGAAATGCAAAGGTGAATATCAGATTCTGTTAGATTGATAAAAATTATGGATGGTTAGGTACTGCGACAGAATGACATTAATTCTGCCCCAACTCCCCTACACACAGTCCATCTCATTAAATATCATATCAAAATCCTATGTCACTTCCATAAACATTTCCTACCACTTTCAGCCAAAAGGTTAGATGAGAGAGGGAAAGCCTTTCCCCATCTTATACCGTTTTATTCTAAGAGTTTCATCAAAGAAGTTGCCAAGTATGGGCTAATTGGCCTACTGCAATTATTCTCTTATTATTGCCAATACAAATGTTTTAACTGAGCACAAGCAAAACTTTTCAAATTAGGGGCATTTGATTCAGCCAAAATGACCCCTTCAATATGTTTCCTAAACTGCATAAAGCCATCTGATGAGCAGGAGTAAATTCCCCCATACAAGTCGTCACTGAGTTGAAGGGATTATGATAAGTAGTTTATCACGTGTCCCTACCTGGACTTCTCCCAGTCCTCCCTCCTTAACTACAACCACACCCACACCCACACACACGTCAATCATGATAGCTTTGCTAGGGCAGCAGTCAGATGGGGTGAACGGGATCGATTACTCTGATCAGCAAAGTGGCACAGGGTGAATGGAACCCATCACTTTGATTGTTTTACCTGCAGTGAATACAGCAAACCCCTGGGGGTAGGGGTTTTTTCAAGAATTCTCCCCCAGTATCCCTGCTTATTGTAAGAGGCGACTAAAAGGGTTGGTGGTGGGTTAGTGCCCCACCCCGTAAAAACAACTAACTAAAAATACAAACAGGAAGCCTCGGACCAGGACTGACCAAAAGTTGACGAAAAGGAACAGACAAAGGACGAGATAAAGATTGCGACTTGGAATGTAAGGGGTATGAATGATGAGATGAAAGAGAGAGAGATTGTACAGGTGCTTGAGAGTGCAAAAGTGGATATATGTGGAATAACTGAAACTAAATGGCGAGGTGATAGTGTGAGAGAATGGGAATATGGATGGGGTATATGCGCGGGAGTGGGTGAGAATGAGAGAGTATGTATTGTTGTGAGCAACAGGTGGAAGGAGAATGTAAGAGAGTATGGATCAGTTGGGTCAAGAATTGTGTGGGTAAGAGTGAAAGTTGGACTACAAATGTGGGCAATTGTGTGCGTGTATGTGCCTACACAAGATCGTGTAAGTAGAGTGAGAGAAGAGTTTTGGACAAATATGGAAGCCTGCTTGGAAAAGTTTGAAAGGAATGAGAGAGTGTTTCTGATTGGAGATATGAATGGAAAAGTAGGGAATGAGAAGGTGGATGGAGTGGTTGGTGAGTGGGGTGTGCCTGCAGAGATGGATGAGAATGGCAGTGCTTTAGTGGACATTTGTGCTGGGAGGGGGTTGGTGGTAGCTAATACCCTCTTCAGGCACAAAATGATCCATAGGTATACATGGCGAGTGGTGAGAAGAGAGGACGGTGGAATGAATGAACGGAAGGCAATGATTGACTATGTGTGTGTGGATGAAAGGATGAGAAGATGTGTAATGGATGCAAGAGTATATAGAGGTTGGGGGAGTGGACTTTCTGATCACCACTTGGTGGTGGCCAGAATCAGAGTCCAAACAAGATGGAGGAAGGGAAGAATGGAAGGAGAGGAGGAAGTATTTGTTACAAGGAGGGTAGAAAAGTTACAAGAGGATGGAATAAAGGCTGAATATAAAAGGGAAGTGGAGGAGCGATTGGGTAAATATAGATTGGAGCAGATGGGGGACGTGGAAGGTGTGTGCAAGGTATTCACAGAAGAAATCTGTGCAGCATGTGAGGCAGTGTGTGTGGGGTGAAGAGAAGACGAAAGGGGGTTCAGGGAACAGCATGGTGGACTGAAGAGGTGAGAGAGGCTGTGGCACAAAAGAAGAAAGCATATAATGAGTGGATGAGGAACAGGGGCGACGAAGAAGCTGAGAGACGGACGAGAGAGTTATATGTAGTGAGGAGGAGAGAGGTGAAAAGATTAGTAAGAGAGAGTAAGAAGAGAGTGGATGAGGAATTTGGAAGGAATTTGAGTGTAAAGTGGAGGGAATGTAAGAAAATGTTCTGGAAGGTGGCAAAGAGAGCTAGACAGGGTGCCAACGAAGTCAGTGGGGGTGTGAAAGATAAAAATGGTAGATTACTAGTGGAGAAGGAAGAAAAAGTAAACAGATGGAGAGAACACTTTAATGAACTGTTGAACATAGAGAATGAAAGTAATGCAAGTATAAGTGGCTGGGGAATGGCTGGGAGAAGGAGGGTTGTGAGAAGAGAGGAAGGAATCACCAGGATGGAAGTTGTGGAAGCAATGAAGAAAGTTAAAATGGGGAAAGCCCCAGGAATTGATGGAGTGTGTGGTGAAATGCTGAAGCATGGGGGAGAGATAGTAATAGAATGGATGTGGAAGGTGTGCAGATTGGCTTGGGAGGAGGGTAGAGTCCCGGAGGATTGGAAGTCAGGTATAATTATTCCTTTGTACAAAGGAAAAGGGGAAAAAGCAGTGTGTGGTAATCATAGGGGCATTTACCTTCTCAGTGTAATAGGAAAAATATATGGTAGGATACTTATTGACAGAGTTAGGGAAATTACTGAGGAATTAGTTGGAGAAGAACAAGGAGGTTTTAGGAGGGAAGAGGTTGTGTAGACCAGATATTCATTCTTA
>JAGKTI010019746.1:0-16781 GCA_018397915.1 Birgus latro | reverse complement strand
TGACATAAAGTATGATCCAAATGTTTATATCCAGACTGTTGTATAGCCAAACACATAAATTATTTCCTCACTTTAGAAAACAAGACCAAACCTTTTGACCATCCTCGCATTTTCACACACACCATTCATCAAACAGAAAAACATGTTTCCTCTGACAACACCACATCAATATCATCAGTATTAATGTAAAATATACTATATAACACGAATTATCGTAAATATGTACATGCCACTATTTTCATCACGTTCACTAGGATACACCTATCCCTCATCCGGAATCAGATCATCCCCCATCATGATCATAGTTGGCGGTCTCAGTGCAAAAGACCTCTCATGGCTAAACACAGGCACAGGAGAATCCAGGTGCACTTATTCAGAAACAATTGGAATACCCAAACATCCCGCACGACCGCCAAACTCCAACACGACCCCACACAGACAAAGTGAAACAGCTTTCTCTCCCGACTTCACCTTACTGTATGTACGATCAGTCCTTGCCAAACTGACCACCTAGAATGTAGTCGATGACCTCTCTTACGACCACCACCTCCAATTATTATCACATGCACGTAAATCAAACCCAGACAAAAACAAAGAAACCTTCACAGACTGCCACAGAGTTAACTTTTTTTCTTTATGCAAGGAAGAAGGAAACAAAGGCCAGGAGCCCGCAAAGAAAAAAAAAAACAAGATGACAGAGAGCCAAATTCAAGATCCGTTGATTTCGAGATGCAAGGACACGCTGCGTTTGAAACACTAGAGATCATAGGCAGTAGGAAATACGGACAAAGGGAGACGGTTCCAGAGTTGATCAATTGCATACATGAAGGACTGGGAGTTAAGGTTAACTCTTGCATTAGACAGTTGGACAGTAAATGGATGAGTTTGTTGCAAGATGAGTGCTATGCACCTGCCAAAGTGATGGAGGGATGGAAGCAGACAGTTCAGAGCAGTGACCATTGAAGCAGCCATAGAAAAGAGATAAAGATGCAACAGTGCGGTGAAGAGACAAAGATTGAAGGGAGTCAGTAAGAGGAGATTTAATGAGACGAGAGGCCTTTGACTGCACCTTCTTGAGAAGAGCTGTATGTGGGAAGCCTCCCCACACCTAACATTTGTACTCTACACAGGGACCAATAAAACCCGTGTATAAAGTCAACAACTGTGCTGGGGTAAAGAAGGCACGGAGTCGGCCTAGCACACCCAATCTCTTGGAACAGAGGTGATATGTTCTTTCCAAAGTAAATCCCGAGAGAAAAAAGCTCCCAAGTATGTCTAAACCTCACGCAATTTACACAGACAAAGAAGAGAAATTACAGACATTCAGCCTGAATTTTTTTTTTTTTAAATACTGACACCGTAGTTACCACATAGAATACAATAATTATAAAAGCCAGATAGCCCAAAACTCAAATCATAGCATCAAAAACCAAATTTCTTCCCACAATATTTAGACATTTAAACAGGAAAGAAACATGACAAAACTCTACTGACACAGAACTGAGGTTCGTGAACAAGCTAAACAACAGCTGATATAACACGCAAGGGAACTGGAAAACCTTTGTGAACACCCTAGATCACTGATTAAAAAAAGGCAGCCAATACTGAACAACAGCAACAAACCTCCAAAATTTCACAAACTCACCCCTCCATAAACCATCGTATCTTATTAAACAGCTATTAAACCATCGCCAGGATAAATGACCAAGTAAACAACCCAGTTAAATATTATGCATCAACAAGTCACATAAACACAACCCTCAAGATGGAGCCATCACATAAAAAATCAAAACAAACATGCAAACGATCCCTCCACTTCACTTCCAAGTTCAGAAATCGATCAGAGACACAGAGAATTCCAAATATCGGAACCAGACTTGCTTTAAAACGTCCAGTAGAAATACCTCAGCCCCTTAGAGATGGGCATCCTCACTAAAACCTTCAACATTTCCTAGATTGTTGGAAAATCCCGGGTACCAAGAAGAAAGCAACAATTGCCTCAATTTTCAGGCCAGGAAAGCCAGCCAATGTTATTCCATCGTATAGACCAATATCGTTGCATTATACATCACGGAAAATTATGCAAGGACTGATCTTAGAGAATAATACCGTTTCATCCCACTACCTCTCTCCTAGCATGAATTCCAGTCTAAGCACTCATCTTCATTATGAATCACACCACCGGTAACTGTCATAAACAGTGTCAAAATGTATCAAGATAAGCAAAATATTAGACACAAATATGGAAGACGGTTAGCCAGCTTCCTCTCAGACATACGATCCCAAATGCTCTATAAAAACCAGTGTTCCTGATTCAGAATACTATCCGGTGATTTCCAACAGGGCTTAGTCTTTACAACCTAAATGTTCAACGTTTTCATACAAGACCCAACTACTCCACCTCCTTCAGTAAAAGTGCTGTCTTATTCCGATGACCTAGCAATAGTTTCAAAACACTCCAACTAAAAAAGCAGCCGTGAGTACTAATACTCACTATAACAATGGTATAATCAAAATATAATGACAGCCTCATCAACAGTTTCAACCATCCTCCTCCTTACTCTAGAAACCCTATAAGTCTCAAACACACCCACAAGGTACCCTATGTAATCAACTACTCCTTCACCAAAGAAATCTCAATGTTCTACCACTTACTGAGGACACTCAGACGAACTTTTCTCTCAGCATAAAAACAGCATCAGTGGAAAGGCATCTCGTAAACTTAGCGCCCTAAAAACACTCACAGGCATTATCTTCAAACAGCAGAAGGAATCTCTGGGAACAGTGTAATAACACTTGATTTCAGTATTAGTGAATTACAGTGTCCTAGGCTAAGACCTGTCTTTACTGCCAGCAACATGGAAAAACCTGAAAGACACAACACAAAACCTTGAGAATAACAATAGGATGCACTAAGCCGACAAATATGACGACGGATCACATGTAGATGCACTAGTGTCTCCTCTAAGTAGTACAGTGTCTGTAAGGAGATATCTGGTAATGGGTTATGAAGGATAATATCTGACTGGAGGTTTTGGATGGCTGAAATGAACTTTAGAGAAAGTGGCAAAGCAAGAGTAAAGAATCACAGATTATTAGCATAATATATAATGTATTCACTAACACTAAGCAAAGTCTGGCAATCCTCACACTGGCATTGGTGAAAGTGAAGTGAGAATTGAAGCTCCTCTAACCGAGTAGAGCGAACGAGTTGACTGGAGAAAGCTGTATAACAAAGGTCGTGACGTGGAACGATGTGAGAAGTGACACACCAGCTGGTCGTGACATAGCTATGACGTGGAGGTTTGGGTGTGGCCAAGTTTCCTCTCGCAGGCAGCTTAAGTGCAAGATAAGCTGTAAATATGGCCCACAGCAACTGCTAGTGGTGGAATGTGGGAGCTGGGTGGGGAGGGCGTAAGGTTCCCACGGTGAGCAGAACAGGGCAAAGGGTGATGAAAATTTGCCTCACTAGGAAAGTGGAGGACACATAAACACCACTCCACACAGCAAAGGGCAGGAGACAACGGGAACTGCAGCAGAAGGATGCAGATTAACAACAGAACAAGGCAGATCACATACACACCGGGAGCCCAGAACATACACTGCAAGACATGGAGGGCACCGGCAGGGTAGAGATGGCTAACTGAAGGCAGAGCACAGGGAAGACAAAGGAAGCGCGTACAGGACTGGCCAGGACTCACTGGCAATAAGATGGGTTTTTACAGAGATGTGTAGGAGATGCTAAATATATGTTTCAACCCACAATACTGAAACTAATTATGTTGCTGGTTTAATACATGATAAAAAGCAATGAGAGAAACTGACAAGAAGTTATTACCTCTTATAGTTCAATCCAAATACAATAAATGTATACGATACATATTTCCCTCGAGCCATTATACTTTCCTTATGAATCCTTACCACATATAAGATGATGGTAGGTGGAGGCATCCATCGGCCACTAACTTGATGTAGTGCTGCTTACTTCATGTGGTTTTACACCATGTGATAAGTCAAATGGTTTCCTGTAACACAGGAGATAATTTACTATGCTGGTGGCAACCATACTGTATATTCAAATAATGGGTGACGTTGAACCTGCCACGATGGCCAAGTGAACTGGGTGGAGACGCAAATATGGCATGCACCCAGGAACCAAACGTCCACACTAATCCTCAGCGAGACGCCGTCAGTCACACTGGAACATCGGTTTACTGCACGAGACGACCCTGCAAGGGCGGTTGCTTGCGTGCATTTGATGGATTCCTCGATCAGACAGAAGAGTAGTACAGCAACAACAACAACAACAGTGACAGCATATAAGATGTTCGCTACTTAATTTTGGCAACGAGAGTTTATTATATCTCGACTTATATTCATAGTTTACCGTTTTCCTTAAAAAATACGGTGAATGATTAAGATGTGAATGACATCAAAGTCATTATAACTGAAATGTCAATTCCCAAGTGATTTCTAGAGTAAACAAACTGTTTACATATAAATTATTTCTATCAATAAAGCAGTGAAGATCACAAGCTGAAAACATTCATCACTCAGCCACAGAAGAGCACAAACAAAAATAAAGTTATTCACCTACTCAGTATATTACTATAAAATATTAAAATTATTGTCAGCAATATCAGTACACAATAAACAAAACGCCTGATGATAAAATAACTATCTTTAGAGAGCAGTAATAATTTATAACAGTGAAACACTTCATTACCCAAACTGCTTCAATGCAGCAATATCACACGGAAAATAACAAAGGCCATAGATTAATACAAAAATAAGACATAGCTACGGTTGTACTGGAGCACAGCAATACACGTCTGACCAGTTCCCAGACTCTTGCCATCTCTCCCTCTCAGATCCCGGCAGCTCGCAGTCTCTTCCCATTCCTTCAGTCCACATTCCTTCAGTTCCCAACCGTTTCCTTCTCCTTGACAGTTCCCATTCTCCCCGTCAATGGCGTCCTCGAACCCGCCCTCTCCAAGGCAGCCCCCAATCTTCTCCCTCCACGGCAGCTCCCAGTCCTCTCCCTCCATGGTGGATCCCAATCCTCTCCCTCTATGGCAACTCCCAATCACCCCCTCCCTCCAAGGCAACTCACAATCCTGCCCCTTCGAGGCAGCTCCCAAATTCTTCCATTTCTTAACCCCAGCCCCAGCAGCTCCCCTCTCCCTCTGGTAGTCAGACGTGCGGCCGTGTACCCCTGCCATTACTGTCACCCTCACCCCTTGTTTACCTCCAGCTGCTGACTCACAAGACCTTCCTCCCCTCCCCCCGCGTTAATCCTGTCAGTAAGACGACCTTTTTTTCTTTTCTTTTTTTACTACATTTAGATGATTATATACACCTTAGGAGACTTTTGTGCTGAAAGATAAAGTGAGGCTTCATTCGCCCTTTAACTACAAAAGATCATTCTCGAATTGCATAAAATAGTTTGGAGGCAGCAGGAGTAAAGTAAAAATTACATCACCGAACTGAAGTTAGTTATTTCTCTGACCTTTCCCGACTTAACCAGTTCTTGCTTCTCCCACTTCCTTGAGTTTCATTTCCCGTTCCAACTCAACCCCTTCGTATGCACTCATCGCCAAAATTTGACCACTTCCAATGTCCTTTTAAAACTTTATTCTTGATACCCCAGGAAATTTGACCTAACTTACCACAGACCATCCGAAGTGAGGGGGAACTGAAGAATTTATCTGTTTCCTGTAGTTCGTAGGATTTCTCGAAACTTGAATAAAATATTAATAGAATAAGGGAAACAATGTTATCCGAGTGAAGAGGTAATTATGAATATGTTCCTTTCTAAACGTGCACCTTCTTTGTGAATTTCATTTTTTAAGCTTTATAAACGCACTGCTGATTATAGGAAGGTACAATTCCTGTAAAATTCGGTTTGTTTACCTTAAACAAGGTTTTCATAATTACCATGTCTCTAAAATACTTAAACTGTGATTCTGTCTTCCATTAGCAAGACTGAAGTAATCCAAGCATTATTGTCTGCAGAACTTATTTTCCTGAATTAGTAAAATGGAGATTTGCATTTAAACGACTGGAGATTGTAGGGAGTGGGGAAGACAGAGGGTGATAGACAGGTGCCAAGTTGATCATCAGCATATATAAAGAATTGAGAGTGTTGGCTAACTTGCGCTGGAGAGGGGCTGAGATTCTGTAACTAAATCGCTGCTGTGTGTCGGCCATAATGGGAAGGAAATGCAAAGAGAAACTTCAGAGGAACTGTTACCAGAATAGTTAGTGACAGAAAAGAAGAAAACGTGCAACATTTTGGGGTGTGGATAAAGGTTGAAGGGAGTCTGTGTGAGGAGGAGAAATGATGAAAAGCCTCTTATTTAAAACGTTGTTAGAACTGAACAAATGTCGTGTCTGCAAAACGCGAGAGGAATTTCGAAGAAGGCCCTTGAATAATGTCAGTAGTTAAGTGGTCTTAAGAAATACGTGAAGTCGGCTCAGCAAGCTAAATCTCAGTATAGCTGTTTTTGATATAATTAATCTCTATGTGTCTATTGCCTGACGTCTTAATCCCGTAAGGGGTGGCCACAAACAAATCGCCTCCATGTCGCCCTGTCACCCACCATTTCACTGTCCTGATCCCACCTCACATCCCTCTCTCTCTCATATACCTATCCACTCCATCCTTCCATCTCATCCTTGGCCTCCCCCCCTCCCTTCCTCCACTTCCCTCACATACACTCTGCTCGTCAGTCGCTCACTCTCCATCCTCTCCACATTGCCAAACCACCTCAGTGTGTTTCTCCTTGCACTTTCTATCACATCCACATCGCAACTCTCCTTCACTTCCTCATTTGTCAGTCTGTCTCTCCATGTGACGCCACTTGCTTCTCGCAAATAAAGGCCTAAATTTGCTATTGACAAAAATAACACTAGGAAAATTAAGAAACTATAAAGGACTGAGTTGTATGTTTTTGAAATTTAGAGGAGAGTTATGTGCTACATTGTGTCGAGCTGAAAGATAGTGGAAAGGGGTTTGGGGGGCAGCAAAACTAACACACTAAATTTTGTCCAAAACAAAAATAGACAAATTAGAAGACAGGTGTGCCAAACCTCATCTCGAGATTGTTGCACTCGTAATGGCAGTGAGGATGGGTGCTATGAGCAGAGGGTGAAGTGAAGGGGTGTCATCAACGCATCAGTAAATAAGGATAGGAATACTCTACAGCTCCCAGAGTCATTGATGAATAAACGGCAAAGAACTGTTGGAAGGACAGATGCCTCAGGAAGAAACCTATTGACAAATTTTGACGATCAGTGGCCGTCAATAACTGCAGTTGTAATGTGCAATGACTGGAGAGGAAATTACTGCAAAAAGCACAGAGTAAATGATGAAAATCATAGAAGAGCATACTGGGAGATAAAAGATAGTGCCAGACTGTGTCTAAAATTAAGATATCTATCGTAACAGCAAAAGTTTTACTGAAATCCGGAAAAAATAACTGGGAATTAGAGAAGAATGTAAGAAGGTCACTCGCAAAATACCTACAATGGAACCTATGCTGTCCAACATAAATTTGGGAACGAAGCGTTGGCTCAAAATCTTCCTGTTTAGGATCGATTCACATTTTAAAAATAAAAGTTTAAGTTCATGTATAGGATTTGGAGCAGTCGCCCTTCTTTGACAGTCTGATCAAGACCAAACTTTCAGCAAGAATAAATGGTTGTTACGTCCTCGTCTCACACTGCCACAGGCTCGAACAGCGGTAGTTCAATACAGGAAGGACGTTGCCCAGTGAGTGTGTTCTTCCTATGGTCAGTCTTTACGTGTTCAGTACATTAGATCAGCTGTGGCACTGTAAACAAACACTGGCTTCTTAAGTTCACTGTCTTTATTTTCCGTATAATTACACTGAATGCTTTCCAAATTCACTTCACTATTCTCACAAGCACTGGAGCTTTACAGACTTTACTAACTGGAATTACACTTAATGCTTGACAACACTTCACTGTTGTCACAAGTACCGATGATATACAAACTTCACTGACACTGCACTACACTCAAACTGAACTGAAAACAGGCTGAACTTGTTCTAGTCTCTTTCCCATCCTTATATAAGTTTGCATTGTTCTAGAATGATCTACATTTCTCTACATTTCTCGTGTATTCCAGAGAGAGAGAGCACGGTTACAACAGCTACCAACTCGGAGACATCCAAAAATTGCCAGAGTTTTCTTAGATTACATAACACTAAATTATTTAGCATTCAGACATAAATTGAATTACATAATTTAACAAGCAATGACATAAATAAAACATTATAGAGAAAAAAGGCCATAAAAATTAATATACAACTTATGAAATAACTATGCAGACAAAAGCAGGCTAACTGGCAACTCTGACTTGTAACGGAACTATGGTATGGGAAACGTCGAGAAACTTCTCGACTACCTAACTGGCAAATCCCGCTTCTCAACACTAACCCCTCCCTAGTTCTTTTGTCGTCCCGACAAAACTACACAATATATACAAACACAGTCCTTAATCCAAACTAAACATCGAATTATACACCAAATAAGCCATCAACTTGTCAGGTCTTCTCCCATGCTGCCTCCAACGATGTCATTGCTTCTCCACATAGTCCACTCCTCCAGGAAGGTCTTCGTTCTCTCCCTGATTCACTTCTCTTGGGAAACTGTCACCATCCTCTTGGACTTTAGCTCCTTGGTCCTCCTTAACATCCTCGGCTATGGGAGACCTCGATTTCTGGGTGACTTCCCAGCTGTACTGCCCTTTGCCCATGGTACTGCCACAGACGGTTCATGTGTACCACCTTTGGGCGAGACTTCCTGCCTCCCTGAATCCGATATGTTACGTCTGATAGGTGGTCCAACTCAGTGCAAGGACCATCCCATGGGCTCTTCAGCTTCGGTGACTGTCCATTTTTCCGTTGAGGATTGTCTAATCAAACTCTGTCACCATATTTGAAGCTCGCCTCGCTTGCCTTGGCATCATACTTACCCTTCATCATTTCTCCTGAAAACTTAAGGGCTCCTTGCACTTGATGATATACCTCAGCCAGCCTTTCCTGAAGATGCTTCGCATGCCTGGAGGTATCTGTAGGCAGCTATACACCAGGTGGTCTTCCCATTAACAGGTCAATGAGTAAACGTAACTCGTGGCGCAACATCAATTTTGCAGGGGTGTAGCCGGTAGTCTCACAAGATGCAGAATGATACGCCATCAGTAATGCAGGTAATTTCTGGTCCCATTCTGCTTGTCCCTTTAGGCGTACTTGGCCAGTTATTAACCTAGGGTCCAGTTGAATTTCTCCACCATCCCATCTGACTGTGGTCTTACTGGTCCTGGTCTTCTTGAGCCCCAGTAATTTGCAACAGTCATGGAACACAGTAGATTCGAAGCTTCTACCCTGGTCTGAATGTAGCTCTTGTGGCATCCCAAAATGACAGAAAATTTAATCAACCAACACCCGAGCAACAGTTGCAGCCTCTTGATCAGGGATGGCATAGGCTCCTGGTCACTTTGTGAAGTAGTCCATAGCGACACATATATACTGGTTTCCTCTTTCAGTGAGGGACAGAGGTCCAGCTATGTCCACCACGACACTTTCCATCTGTGTACCCAATTGGTACAGCTTGTCAGGGGATATTTTATGTATTTCAAAAGAATAATGTGTAATTAACGAGGATAATGTGATATTGTATAATTCGAGTATACAGTATATAGCTATGTGTGCTAAGAATGACTATCGAGTCATTTACTACGAGAGAATAGACTCGTGAAATCAAGTAGCGATTTCACTTTATGCTGGCTTACTTCGCCAATTCTCTAGAGTCGAGAATTTTTAGACTTTCTCAATGGTACACAGCAAAGACTAGACGCTCAAGTAGGCTGTAATATTGTACCGTTGGCCTCTGAGAAAGTTAGTTTCTCCCCTTTAACATTCAAAAATGATAATAATAAAGATAAACAGGATCTTGGCTGAGCCTAACTCCTAGCTAGCACAACGGATTTAAGGATTAATGCCAAAAGCTGGCCTAAGTACCAGTCGTGATTTAATACAAAGCGTTGTGCTAACGTGGAGTAGCAAAACTTTATTAAATATGTGGGAAAATTAAACACGACTGTTACATTTAACAAAGCTCAAGAAAACGAACTGTAAATTTATTGAATACAAGCAAATAAATTTACGTTACATGACTCCAATTCAAATCAAAGAAAGGGAAATGCACTCACTCAAACACTCAGACAAACAGCTAAATATCTCAAAACTTAAGCCTAGGAAAACAAGAAAATACTAATCGGTATAGATGAGACCGAGCTGCTGTGACGATCACCAAGGATTGGTGGGAGCTTTCAGGATACACGCCAATGCAAGCTGAGATCTGAAATCGCTAAGAAATTACTCAAGCCTTACGCAAGGCGAACTGCAACGCACCGTGTCTACAGTCAGACTAGCTCTGATTTTGAGTACCCAGCGGGAAGAGCGTGTGAAAGGGTGTGGCCTTACGTAACGGCCCAGAGCGGGAGCGATAATTCAGCAATTATCGCTCAGAGGAATGCACCGCCCACACATAAAAACAATAACTCGCGGAAGAATGACGAAAGTTTTGACAACCTGATGCGAATAAAGTAAGCGAGCGGACGGTTTGAGAGAACGAGCGAAACATCATACATTTCATAATAATTCGTTCTTCCCGCAAAATCACTCGATGTCACAATTTACTTGACATAATTTTACAATGTAGAAAATTCGTGACACAGCTGAAGAGCGGTGCGGCCACGTTTCTTGGGTCTTCTTGGCATAACACACATCACAGGCCCGACACCACTCCTCAACATCCTGGCGCATGCCAGTCCAGTAAAACTTCTGTTGCAGTCGGCTCTGAGTTTTCTTCACTCCCAGGTGCCCCCTAGTGATCTGGTTATGAGACTCATCTAAGATCCCAGACCTCATTTTCTTTGGAACCACTAGTTACCAGTACTTGCTGAGGCTACCGGGTGTCTCTTACCGACACTCCAGAAGTCCGTTGTTCAAACGAAGAAGGTCCCACTGACTTCAGTAGCTCTTGGCCGCAGGGTTTAACTTGGAAACATCTTCCCAAGATGGTCACACTGTACTTCGCTGCAGCCACTCTAGCACTGGTTGTAAATCTGCATCCTCCATCTGTAGGTCTTCTTCATCAGATGCTGGCCCTGTCACAACAGTACGGTGGCATCTCTTGCCAAGATTCTCATTCCCACTACACTGTTTACTGTCTGTTCTTCTGTCCTCTCGCACACTATTCATCAAGGTTCTCCTGAATTTCCTCACTGGCGAAGCTTCTTGGGAAGAACTGGCTCGTTGTTGCCTCTCGTCACCAGCCTTCACTAGTTTACCCTCTTCCTTCTCATTTTGACATTCATAGCTGAAGTGTCCCACGTCACACATGTCCGACACCCGTTTGTCGCAGTCAGGGATTTCCTTGAACTGTTCTGTTCTTGCTCCGTCTTCCATTTGTAACAATTGTCCTTCTTGTGTCCTGGCTTCCCGCAGAACCAGCATCCTCCTCCAGTCTTCTCTTGTTCTCTCTTCCACTTGTTGCAATCCACTTTCCGATATCCTGGCTTCTTGCAATGCCAGCAACTTCCTCTAATCTTCTTCTGTTCACTCTTCCACTTATAACAGTCCTCTTTCCTATGTCCTGGCCTTTCACAGTACCAGCACCTTGCTTCAAACATTTCCACTTCACATACCTGAGCTTATCTTGCCTTGAATCCTGCACTACAACCTGCCTGAAAAATGGATGTCCTGGACCTGATGTAGGACTCGAATTCTAGAGCCCTGGTTAGTGCTTCTTGCATGCTTCTGGATTGTGCCTGCTTCAGTTGCATTTTCAACTCTGTACTATCAAGAGCATCAATGAACTGATCCCTTAGAAGAACAGCCAACAGGCTAGGTGCTGCTCCAGCATACGCCTTATATGCCATACTCTCCAGGTCATGAGCAAGCTGCTGTAGGGATTCGCCTAGAGCCCGTACATGGCTCCAGAATCTTGCTCTGTAAACCTCAATCTGGTACATGGCCCCATATCTGCGCTCCAGCACTTTTACTATGGACTGATAACTGTTCCTCTGTACCACTGACATCTGGCCCAGAATTTCCATTGCGGCACCCTTAGCTAGTAGCAAGCTGCACTGCCTTCTGCCTATCATCCCAGCCATTCTGATCAGCAAGTAACGCAAACTGTGCATGGTAAGCTTCCCAAGACACTCGACCATCAAATTCCTGAGATTTTTTTTTTTTAATTTGACCTTAATTATGACCATGCACTTCACTGGTTTTGGGCCTAAAAACTGGGGCATCATAACTGAGGCCCGGACTTAAATCTCCTACATTCTGATTATTCAACCCTGTGATGCTACCTTGCGATGCCTGGGATCCGTCAAGAGTCACCATACGATTTCCATTCTTTCATATGCTCTCTGTACACTAACCTGAGGCTTAGCAGTGCAATATTTCTCTACAGCCTCAATTTTCTCACTAATTACCTTCACATGGTCAACTACATGCTTCAGCTGGTTATATACATGCTGTCTGCAATCCATCACTATTCCCTCACTAATCTTCAGCTGGTTGTCCACATGCTGTTTACACTGGGCAACTATTTCCTCATTAATTGACTTCAACTGGTCGTCTACATACTGTTTGCACTTGGTCACATTATTGCTTACCTCATACTTCTGCCGCCGTAGCTCAGCGTATACCTCCTCCTTAAGTTTTTCTTGTTCTTCTTTCATTTCCCCCATGAAAGCAACTAGGTGTCCTTGCATCCTAATTTGTAATTCCCTCTGTTTTTTTTTTTTTTTTTTTTTGTGTGTGTCCGACTCTGGGCATAGGCTTCACAGCCTGCTATCATGGCCCAGCAGTCCTCCTACATACCATGTCACCACTTCGGCGCTAACACCCACCGTCCATATTGAATACATGCTAGGGCTGTCTCATACAGGACTGGTGTATTGGTATTAGCGGGGGTATTTTTACGACATGTCGGCGGGTCTTCTGGTAGAGCAGTAAAGCCTGATTTGCTGAATTTCAAATCCTTAAACTGTTCCCTGCCCCAGCGAGGATTCGAACCTGGGTCCGTGGGACCGCAGGCCACCTCTCTACCGATTGAGCCACCGCCTGTTGCTCCTGTAATGCTTCTTGAAGCTCTTCATATCGTTCTTTCTGTTCTTCACTTTATGCCTGTAATTGTTATTTGACTTCTTCATTTTGTTCTTGTAATTTTCCTTTACGTTCTTTCAGTCTTTCGTTCTGTGCCTGTAATTGTTCTTTGAGTTCTTTCTGTTCTTCGTTCTATACCCGTAATTGTTCTTTAAGTTCTTTCTCTCCTTCGTTCTGTACCTGTAATTGTTCTTTGAGTTCTTTCTGTCCTTCGTTCTGTGCCAGTAGCTGTGCTTGTAAGAGCTTCATAACTGCACCCAGCGATGCCTCCTTCCTTGCTTGGCCTCCATGTTGAAGGTTAGACTCATTGCAGCCCTTAACGCTTTCGATACTTAGGGCAGCGGTGCAAATTCATCCGCTCGTTACTGAACGATGCAGGCTGCGTCAAACCTAATCTCACCTGCTCGTTACTGGACGACGCAAGCTGTGTCGAACAAAATCGACCCTTGGGGAGAAAAAAAAAAAAAAAAACATCGTAAATTAGCGTATAATTTCGCCGAACGTTTTTAGCAACATCATAAGCAAGTACAGCTATTCAAGATTAGATGAATAGAAAATCAGGCAGATAGAGGCATAAGTAAAGGTAGGGGGAAAAAATAATTTAGCAAAAATTTTGGCCGTGCAGAACACCACTCATGCACTGAAGCGCGATAGTAAGATAATTCCCTTTCGCGGTGTGTAAAACCGACTCGAATTGTCCTACAGTATATGTTTATATACCAAAATGTAGCAAATGAAATTTCCTAAAACACTTTCTCAGTAACAATTACCATAAAACATGTTTTTCTATGAGGAAACAAGAAGGAAAGAAAAAACATCGTAAATTAGCACATAATTTATATTCGCCAAACGTTTTTTATCAACACCATAAGCAAGTACAGCTGTTGGAGATTACGTGAATAAGAAATCAGGCAGACAGAGGCACAAGGCAGTGGAAGAAATAATTTAGCGAAACACTGCTCCCGCACTGCAGCACCACCGTAAGATAATTTCCTTTTGCGGTACGTAAAACCGATCCGAATTGTCCTACAGTAAAGGTCTGTATACCAAAATGTAGCAAATGAAATTTCTTAAAACTCTCTCTCATTAACAATTACCATGAGAAAACACGATGGAAAGGAAAAAAAACTGTAAATTAGCGCATAATTTATATTCCCAAAACGTTTTTATCAACACCGTAAGCAAGTGTAACTATTCGAGATTACGGCGAATAAAAAATCACGGAGATAGAAGCGAAACTAATTTAACTCCTATAAAAAAAAATAAGAGAAACTGAAACCTTTCTCAGTCCAAATATATTAGTTTATCATATCCTAGACGGGATAAAGTACCTCGAACTCAAATGCAAATAAAAACAATTAGGATTAATTTAAAATAAAAGAATAATCTACAAGGGTCAGCTCCTAAAAAATCAAAACAAATAATATTCTTATAAAAAAAAGAATGCAATACTTTCATATTTAGCTATAAATATTAACGCAAATCCCCTTCTCCTATATTCGGTATTTAATCCTGAGACACGCTCTGATTCTCCTTCAGGAAAATCGAACGGAGTACGATTAGTCTCCGCCAGCCAAGAAGCAAATCACATAAAACATATTGGTAATGTAAATCAAATTATTCAAATGTCTTTTTGAAAGCAAGTAAATAAGTATAAATCAAACCCACTGGTAAAAAAAAAGGGGGGGGGGAAAGAAGATTAAGAGCAAGTATTACTTCATATGAAATTGTTTGAGCAACAGCCCGTAATCTAACAACCACTGAATATTTACAATTCGAGGCCCACCCAGCTCTTATGGTTGAGTAAACTCCCAGATTTAAACAACATAAGAAAAACAAATCTCCTGTATTAAAATTTACTAATCCAGTTTGATAAGGTAGAATAGCCCAGACCAAAAGAGAACTAAATAATCTAAAGACAGGAGAAAAATAATGCGGTAAAAAGTTAGATATGGTTGGCACTGTTTGCTCTTTGGTAAACAACTGCACAACACAAGCAAATGGCTGAAGTAGGCCTACAAAACCTACAATACCCTAATTTTTTTTGCTCGAGAAGCATTGCAAAAGAAACTCCAATCAATGCACAAATAATTAAAACTAAATAATTTACTACGATAACTGTGAACACAAAATAGTTAGTTTGGACTCTTTATTAACCTTTATTTCGTCGAACTGAAATGCAATATTGGTTGCTTAGGGAACCAAAATTTAAGAAGTACCGCGAGCGCGGAAACAGGGGGGACTCTCCCAGCACTCAGCCAAGGCCGAGCCGGCCGAAATCTTGAGTACTTGCCTGCAATTGGATGCAGCCCGCTTCGTCCCGTAACAAAAGGGTTAATAATCCACACTCCTGACACCAGTGTTACGTCCCCATTCTACACAGCCATAGGCTCCAACAGCAGTAGTTCAATACAGGAAGGACGTTGCCCAGTGAGTTGTTCTTCCTATGGTCAGCATTTAGGTGTACAGTACACAAGATCATGTGAGGCATTGTAAACAGACTGGCTTCTTAAGTTCACTGTCTTTATTTTCCAAATAATTACACTGAATGCTTTCGAACTTCACTATTCTCACAAGCACTGGAGCTATACAAACTTTACTAACTGCAATTACACTTAATGCTTGACAACACTTCACTATTTTCACAAGTACAGATGATATACTTGTACAAACTTCACTGGCACTGCACTGACACTGCACTTCACTCAAAATGAACTGAAAACCGGCTAAACCTGCTCCAGTCTCTTCCCCATCATTATACAGTATAAGCTTGCACTGTTCTAGGATGATCTACATTTCTCCACAGTTCTGGTGTATTCCAGAGAGAGAGCACAGTTACAACAGTTACCAATTTGGAGACATCCAAAACATGCCAGAGTTTTCTTACATTACATAACACTGTAAATTATTTAGCATACAAACTTAAATTAAATTACATAATTTAACAAGCAATCACATAAATAAAACATATAGAAATATTGCACAAAACTTTATGTACAACTTACGAAATAAGTATGCTCACAATAGTAGACTATCTGACAACTCTGACTTGTAACGGAACTATGGTACAGGAAACGTCGAGAAACTTCCCAACTACTTAATTGACAAATCCCACTTCTCAACAGGGTGTATGTTGTCAGTCAGTGGCAAAAGAGTCTGCCTAAGACAGATGTTAACACAGAATCACAGTGGTTAACATCAGCAGGAGGGACCCCATCATGACCACATGCATTATTAATAATGAAACCAGTGAGGAGAGGATATATAAGAACCGACTACCAGAGTTACATTACAGACAGCTTCTACCATTTGTGTTAGGTAGCACCCACTTACAAAGACTGTAAGTTCAATTGCAGAAGGGCAGACGCTGTCTATTGCCATCTCCTCACTGGCTTCATCTGATCATCTCTCCCTCCTGTCGTCTTTTGACTCCAGTGTAGACTGTAGGGCTGTGGGATAGTATACAGTAGCTACGTGCTGCTGTGCTTACCCCTCCCCTCTTCACTACAACTGCCAGGGAAGTATAGAAGGTTCATTAGAGGAGTGTTACAATAGAGTCATACAATAGAGTCA
>JAGKTI010019745.1:0-16781 GCA_018397915.1 Birgus latro | reverse complement strand
ATAGTATTTGTATAATAAGGGTAGTATACTTAGGTATATGTACTTCATTATACCTGGCACTGTAGACTTTGTAGGTCCTTTTTTCTTAGCGATTTCCCACGTATGTTACACCTTAATATTGTCTTTAATGCTATTCATGTCCTCATACTATCGTCTCTGCATCTGTGACACATATGAGGATACTGAAGTGCAATGCACAAAATACATTAAGAAAGGTATTACGAAATACCCGAAGCCACGTAAAACACGGCTCCACTCATTGCAAAATGCCGGGATTGTTCGAATAGGAGGGGTTTGATGCGGTCTTCTTTAGCTCCTTCACTGCATGACGTCATTCCTGCGCTTAAGTATAGTCGTCTGAAGGTAGCAAATATAGAATATAAAAAACGACATCATATTGAAGGGATCATGATTGTAAAACTTGTGTTAGGATGGCCGTACCGCGTACGAATTGAGCAAGAATAGGATGAAGGGAGTCAAAAGTCAGGAGCGTTGGTTAAGGACAAACTTTTACAAAGAATGATATATTTTCGTATTTTTCTCTCCCCTCTTCCGCCACGCCTTTTTATTATTAAACTTTGGCAAAGAGGCGAGGGGGAAGGGAGAGAATGAACCCCTTAGAGCCGGATATGACTTTTGTGACTTGTTCCAAAATAAAACTTAATTTTTTACTTCCTTTAAATAATGAAATATACATTTCTTACTTATTTCAAATATTATAATATAAATCTGTGAATGACTCAAGTTGTAAAAATAGCGTCTGCGGTTATGATTAGACTGAAGGTTGAGAAAATAGAATATTTCTTACCTTAGACAGTATTAATCTAGTGCCAACTGAAAAGTAACAAGAATGAGCACTTAGACCATATCATCGGCACCTTACAGTTGGTTTAAGGGCTGAGAGTAAGACTTTGCCCTCTGACCTGTGGCCTTGACATTTGACTGAATGTTCTCAAAATCAGATTACTTCAGTCCTTGCCTGTCCCCATAATCTTTCTACCAAGCATGGTCCAGACTGGCTTAAAACTTCATGAGTTGACCTTGCACCGTGACCTTGACTTTTGACCTGTTGCTTCCAAAATCGATGCCGAGGATAGCCAGGACGACTTGGCAGCAAGAGCCGTGCAAAGAAAGGCAATGATGAAGAGAATGAGGAGGACAGATGGCACTCACGTAGTTGCAAGAGACCTAAAGGCTTGCAGAGGAGCGCCTGAGGGTTTGCTGAGGAGCGCCTGAGAGGGTTTGCTGAGGAGCGCCTGAGGGTTTGCTGAGGAGCGCCTGGGGATTCGATAGTTTGCTTGTAGATGGTCTGTGGCCCATAGATGACTAGACGGTGGAAAATTTGCATGCAAGTAATGTGAGGCTGTAGAGTTTGCTGTGGGTGACCAGGAAGAACGAAGAGGTTCATGGAGCTTTGTGTATTGAGTAGCTGGGGACTGGATAATTACACTGCCAGCAAACTACCTGAGGAAAAGAATCAGCTCGGTTGATGTGTCTAAGCTTGTATTTCTGTATCTAGTTCCTCCTAGGTCCCTGATAATCAGTTTTTCAAGCATCTTCTCACCATTTAATCCCTCCCCTAACTTTGAGGGAAGACGTAGCTAGGGTTTCGTATCGAACGTAGACCCTTGGCATAGTGTTGCTGTTGCTGTTGTTGTTGATGCTGGAACCATAGGCTTTTCTGAAGCTAAACTTGATGGATTGCACGCTGAAGTTGCCCTTCTTTACACCATCCTCCTTTCAGAGTCAGGAAGGGAGTTGAGGGATATGTGTCTAATCATACAGCAGACCCGCATGTTTTTATCGCTGCCACCAATGGAAAACGTCCCTCTCGAAACCTACCCGGTGTTAAAGGGGAATTTTGAAACTATGCTAGACGGTGCGAGGAATAGTGTGCAACAGCAGTTACTCAAGAGTGGTACTGGAGAGGGACGCCCTCATGTGGTGGCATCTATGTGACCAAGTGGAGGATCTGTGCATTTATACAAATGTCCCTTAGTCCTCTCCCAGTCCCCCGAAAAAGAGGAAGGTGGACTGCAGGACAAGGGCAACTTCAGCTTGTAGCCGAGAGGGTTCATGTTTCAGATGAGTTTGTGGTTGCAATTGCTATTACTACTACTAGCTTCTACTCTACTCGAGGGCAGAGTATAGAGGATAAGCAGATAATAGAACTCACAATTATACTCTCCTCTTTGAACTCAGTTGACTATTCACTTTTTTTTTTCTGCCTCACTTTAAATGTGAACCCATTCTTTATCCTCCACTTTTTTTTAAGTGTTAAAAAATTCACTGTCCAAAACCGTCAATTCTCTTCTAATTTTACATAGCCATCTGGAAAAAATAGTTCTTTCCGTCTATCACCAGAGATTAACGAAGATCTCGCCATAGGGGGTGGTCCAATAGTTTAAATTCGTCAATATGACATTCTTTACTTAATTCATGCTGCATCTAGACGATTCTTGTTAGATTAAGTGAGGCTTTTGAAACGAAGCTGGTTAGATATAGCTTTCAGTGTTCCTGTAGCTACAAAAGATCTCACCTAAACTGGGTAAAGTCGTCCTGAGGTAGCAATAATAAACCAGTAGAAAACATCATCTGATTTAAAGAGTTCAGCTTCTTCCTCGCAAATGATCAGAATTAATTATCTTAACTTCAAAAGTCTTATGAGGTGTATTTTTATTCTTTCTCTCTCCAGACAAATGTATTTAGTTTAAGGGACACTATTCAGATTCGAAGGGTAAGACATAGCTGTCATTACCCTTTCACTACAAGAGATATGCCCTAAGCTGTATAAAGTGTCTAGTTAAATAAAAAGAAAGAAAGAAAGAAATGACCGTCGCCCGGATTCAAGGTGCTATAATTTTCGCTTTGCTCGACTCCTCTGGCCTACGTCTAACCAAGCAGCTTATGTAAAACGATTTCAGCTTATTGCTGATGGGTTTTCCCTTGCTTGATAGTACTATGATCTCCACTCTGACGTTCGGAAGTGATGCGTGAATCTTGTTGGAAACACAGTTCATATGATAGCAGTGGAAATTAATTATCTAAGAGGAGGATGTGATGTTAAGTGGAGAGATAGGCAAAGGACGAGATGAAGAAGTGTTATAGAGTTGATGTGGATGTGGTAGAAATAATTAGGAGATATACTTGAGATGGGTTGCCCATGTGGAGAAAATGGAGAGTGAGATACTGACAAGGAGAGTACGTGAATGAGGCAGAAGAGGAGAGGGGTAGAGCTGTATGAGAGATGGGGTGTGGGGTGGAGAGAGGGCAAATATATATCGGAGGTTAGGGGGACATGGAGTTGATTCATTTGTGGCCATCCTTTACGTGGTTTAGGCATCCGACGAAAGACATATAGACAAATCATAGCATCCACATTAATCAACTTCTAGTTACCTCTTCCAAGAAGGTTATGTTTTACCCCGCGTTGGTTTGTGTCTGTTAGCAGGATTAGTAAAAGTTATTAACGGATTTCGATGAAATTTTGTGGAAGGGTGGATCCTGGCCCAAGGTAGAAATGATTACATTTTTGGCTGGATCCGGATTCGGATCCGGAGAAGCCCGCACAATATCTCTATGAGTTCTCGATGAATTTCAGTAAAATTTTGTGGAAAAGTATGCCATGAGTCAAGAAAGAATTGATTAAATCCGGGGGTGGATCCGGATCCTGTGTCCACGAATCTGGATCTGAGATTACTCAAAAAGTTATGAACGGATTTTGATGAAATTTTGCAGAAGGGTGGACAACGGGCAAAGAAAGAAATGATTAAATTTTGAGGTGGATCGGGATCCGGAGTACCCCGCACAATATCTGCAAAAGTTCTCAATGAATTTCAGTACCATTTTGTGAAAAGGTGGGCCATGGACCAAGAAAGAATTGATTATTAAATTTTGGAGCCAATCCGGATCCGGATCCGGATTCTGTACCCACGGATATGGATCCGGATCCTTTTTAATGGCAATGGTACTGGCTGAGGTATGCGCACTCTGGACACTTTCTGGTAAATGTGAATCTAATGCATAATAATCTGTCATAAAATGAAGGGCAAATATTTTAAGTTTGATAAGATCGTATCCTGGTGTGGAGTCATAAATATTTATCCTGATCATACATACTTTTCACTTTGTTCTCAGCTGTTTACTCCAGGGAGCATTTAACTTCCGTCTTCAATCACTTCATGGCGTAAATGGTTCCAAACGAACTGATGCTTCACCGTAGCTTCAGGAGACCGCTCAGTAATGAAAGTCTCAGACTGACATACTCCGCGTTTATAGTTCTTCATAATTTATAGACTGTAAAAAAAAATGAATAAAAAATACAAGCAGACAGCTTTTTAATGTTACTGAGCCATGCAATAAGTATTTACTGATATCATAGTGCTTCGTATATCCCGTTGGATCCCAAGCTGCAGTGTGCACCTAACAGCTGGGCTGGGTACCCGGCGGTACCAAATTATTATTAATTTAGCAATTGACAATTTACTCTGTTAGACCAGGATAACGTATCAATATGACTATATTTTGATTTAACAAAGGCTGTTACACCTTCAGTCGTTCCTAGTACATCCTACCTTGAGTATAATTATGGTTGCGTAGGATGTGAATATAACATCATCATACATAATGGCAGGCACTTCTTACAACCAATCGCAGAAGTGTTTCATACCTATTCATGGACTGCCGACGTAAGCATTCACGTGCTGTCACATCTATCACAACTTGAGGTTGTTGCCACATCTACTGTACTCATTGGAAAAGTCCCTGACTGTACATAGTCCCTCTGTTTGCCGAGTGTTACATCTTTGACAACACGGTAGTCTTGCTAAAGAAGGGACGTTTAAAATGAAAGGACTATAACAGATGCTTTTTTCCTGGAATGGAAAACTAAAATAGTGTCTTTGTGTCCTTTTGGGGGCAGGCACATTAGAAAAAGGCAGGCATTAAAGCTACTTGCATTTAACCTACAAATACTTACTGAGATAGAACGATTGTCCCTCCCTGTGCTTTGGGAACATTTAGGTCTTGTATTGGGACTTAAACCAGATGGTTTTGTTCAAATGAAGGAAATCGCCTGCAGCACATGGTTAAGACATCGTTTGCTAATTAAAAACATCAACAGCAACGAGTACCAGCCATTTAGCAACACAGTCAGGATACCACAGTCATCTCTGCATGAGGTGTGCTACTTCTCTGATAGTTCTCAGGCTTGCATGACTCACTCTCAGCTTAACTAATCGCCTGCCGTTTGCTGGCATAAAGCACTATAGTTGTCCCAACCATGAGAAGGTTAATGGTGACAATATTAACACGTAGCCGTCTTCTGTGACTCCCTCTTAGCTAAAGAAAATCGCCTGGCCTTGACGGGGAAAGATTATCATAGCTGTCGTGACCCATGGAAGGATGGAAATGTGGTAACAGCAATACAGATCTGAGTGAAGTAAGTCAACTAACTGCTGACTTTTCCCAAATGTTTACATTTAACTATTCGAAACTATCACATCTCAGCGAAAACTCCTGGTACCAATTCACTGTCGACGTGGACTCTATGATTAACAATTCTTATAAGGCAGAAGACCCTCCTGTAAACGTCAGTCCAGCCCTGAAAATTTTCATATATAGGATATCGTAGTTGCTGCAGCCTATTTGCTTTCATCTGACGGAACTTGGCCACTCCAAAAACTGTTATTAGATCGTGATTGCGTGATATTAAATACCCTTGGCGAATAGCTAAGTTCAAAATGGACTACAGATCACTGCCATATAGAACAAATAGGTTATAGTCAGGCATGTGCTCCGAAGTGTTATACCTTTTTCTATGCAGTTTCTATTGAAAACACATGGACCTCATTTTCATAGGTAGCAGCGGAAAATTAATTAGCTTCATTTTGTGCATGTGACTTTGAATTTACAGTAATAGTTAGAAAAAAAAAGGAATAATAAGAAAAAAGGGAAAGGAAATGAAAATGAGAATTACTTTACCGTCATCATAGTGGAGGAGTTATAAAACTGGTCAAACGAAAAGTAAGGAATTCTGTGCCGTGACTTTTTTTTTTTTTTCTAGGCTATCCTAATTTTGGCCTAAACTGCCATCTCTTCGTCTTCAGTGCAGGTTAGAGCAGTAGGTTAGGGCTAGAATACAATGCTAGTCACGAAGAGGTGCTATGGAAAGTATGTAGAGCCATAGCGCTGTCTTTTTTTCATTTAATTGGCTTTGAGAAATACGCTCCAATAGAAAGAAATGTTGGCTTAACTTAAGGTGAAAATAGTATAGTTTCAGTCTGACAGACCATTATACGTATTATATAACACTGAAACTTATATGACCCAGGTTCAACTGAATGAAGCTTAACGTTAGCTGCAATTGAAAAATCGGCTTCTTCTGACCATAGGAGATTTGATAAACTGTGGTACCTATAACACACACATAGCTGAATACAATAGTGTGGTGCCAGTTGGAATAAAATATCTATAGCATTCTCAATCATATTCAAGAGGATCCAGATCGAGTTGGAACTTTTGTCTCTTCACAGTAAACACCATCTCAATAAGTAGGCAAAATTTTTCCAGGAAAGGATTAAATCTTCGTCAACACAAATCTAAAAACTTGCCTTCTGACTTGGAGGTGTGGCTAGCGAGCTGTGTGGTTCTGACGGGTAAGTGAATCAAGTAAAGTTATGGGGATGCCGTCGGAGTATAAGAACTTACATTCAAATCTCTCTTGCTGCTGGGAAGAGTCTGGGGATTTTAGTCTGTTAAAACATTTTCATTACTCCTTCCAATAATCCTCACCGAAATGTCTTAAAAACAGCCACACTTAATCTATTACTGTACACGAGCCTTGAGTGAAATATGCTTGACACAGCATTAACGATGTGTATCTAAGTGGTGAGGTTTGGGAAAAGAATACTACCCACGTACGAGTACTTCTTCTGTGTCGAAGAGTTTTTTTAAAATGGCTGGAGCGAGGGGGGGCCGGAAACTCCTCCCTCTTTTGAACAGCAGGTTTCCAGGGGGGGGGGAAAATAAAGAAAAAAAGTCGATATTGCTGATGAATGAGGAGAGGAAAATCAAGAAAATGATGGAAGGATAAAGTGACATGCAAAAATAATTTCAGCAATGCAACCAGCAATGCGGTGGCGAGACTGTATAAAGGTAATAACCCAAGAAATTATTTTAACTAAAACATTCAACGCTGGACAACGATTACTATCCCGATCAAGGTAATTAAGGTGATGCAGTATCAGAGAATTAATGATACCGGTATCGCTAATCCTAATCATCTACAATTAATTCGCTTTTAATTGACCTCAGAAATTAAAGTCTAAATGTATTTGCCTAGAGATCCATGTACGTCTTACATCATGGTCATGTGCATTACTGAAATCGTTAGCTCGGTATTCTGAGTGAATTATAACCTTATGGGATAAAATTCCCTAAAATCAATAAATAATATTTATGTAGCATTACGCAAATAACTAATTATATTCTTGTAGCATCTTTTCCTTGCCTCTCTTAAGCTATTGCGCCAGCAGTCTCTTCCGACTCCATTGGTCGCTAACATGATTCTTGTGTTACCCTTTATGATATGGCAAAAATTAAATAAATAAAACTGAATTTGCCTCCTTGAATAGCACTGCTGTTTCTTCAAATATATTTCATGCAAATGCAGTAAGTCTGGATGTTCCTTAATCGCTCAAACGTGGAAAGAAAAAGAATGGCTAAGCAAATATGAAAAGCATTTTTTTGTGGGTGGGGGGTGGGGCAGAGTAGGGAAACTTTACTTTTAATGACCACATCAAAAGTTATCCCCCCTTCACTTCAACAGGTCTGTCGACCTGATAAATGTGTCTGCTGGCAACAAGAAAAACATACAAAAGACTTCCTCATACTGCACAAAGTTAACTGTAAAATCTACATTAAATGTTCACGCAGTTCCCTTACAACCATACGAGAACTAATTCTTTGCTAAATTCCACTCTTGCCCGACACAGGCTTCTCCATTCTCACACCCACCGTCAAACATCACTCTCACGTTTCGTTCGCGTCCAGGAAGAGCTTCATTGTCCTTTCGTATGTGGCATGATTTATTCGACCACAACATGGTTAGCACTGATGCAGAACGGTATTATCTGTTTCACATTCGTCACCATTGCTAGTTCTCCATCCTAGCTCCGGTAATAGGGTAACGACGCTCGTCAATAGTAACGGAGGAAGGTATTATGGAACTCGAAACAAAAGAGAACTGGTATTAGTATGTGTCAAAACGATTGGGAGCTGCTGAATGAAAGAGGCACTTATGGCTGGCATCTCGGGCGAGCAAAAGTTGATGGTACCCAATAGGCTTATGCGATGTCCGGATTTAGGATGGGAAAAGCCAGATGGGAAAGAAGTGAACTGGAGCCGCTTTTTACTGCACCTGGGAGTGTGTGTTTGTTGGATAACTGGGGATTGTCATTCTATCTATCTGTTTCTGTCTGTCTATCTACCAATCTATCCATCTATGTCTGTCCACCTTATCTGGCTGACTGTATTTATTTGTCTGACTATGCATCCTATGAGGAGTGACTTAGTAGATACCTCTAGTGATGTCTCCCTAAACACTAACAATCCTTCTTCCCCACGAGACACAGCCCTCCCTTGCATACGGTCACACATCTCTCCAGTATTAGTCATTTTTAAGCTTTGTTGTACTGTTCTTGTCATCACTTGGGATGAGCCATGACATTCTGGTCGTCACGGAATTCGGCTGTCAGTCTGCATACGTTATTGTGGGTTATACTTTTCTGTTTTTCATTTACAATGGATCTTTTTGGATGAGCTAAGAGGCAAATGCGGTAATTTTGCATTTGTTGTTGTTTGTTGTCTTGCTATGTTCTGTGCTTGGGAATTGGGAATATTGTAATTTTATACGAGATAATATGAGAGTAGAAGAGAATATATGTCGATGGTGTGGTCATTTGGAGAGAATGAAAGAAGAAAGGATGGTGAAATGGGTCAATGTGAAGGAGCCTGAAAGTAGAAGGAGGCGTGGTAGGCTAAAAAAAAAAATAATAAAAAAAAAAACTGAAGAGAGTAAATGAATGTGGGAGAAGGGGAGAACTCATAAATGTCAGAATTAAGCATTAAGTCACTGTCATATACACGAATCTTAGGTCGAAATCACAGGCTTCTGAGTTACCAGTGTGCTCTGTGTGGCAGTTGGTTACTGTGAATATGTTAAAAATTTTACGAAAATGAAAAAAAAAGAAGAAATAAGACAGAGTGGAAAGTCTTAAATTACTATGATATTGTTATTACAAGTTTTCGGTGAGGAGTTCACTGATAAACCTCAGTTACAGAAAGTATTTATGTACAAAAGATTGTATATGGTACCACGTCTCTTCACCTCGCCTCATCTCTCACCTAATCTCCATACCTCCATCCTTCCTCATCATTACACCCCACCTCAGTCCTTTAGTTTGCTCCCGCCTTCATTGCCTCTCTCGTGTTCTGTCAAGAGTGGTGTTTCCTAACAGAGGTGAAGGGATTAAAATGCCTATGTCGATATAAAATTCAACTTTGTTCTACGAGTTTCATGTAGAGTGAAAAGTAATTTTATTAAATGATTAAGTATTTCACTTCATACTCGAGTATCAAGTATTTCAATGATGACCTGGTTTATAATCTGTTGAAATGGTCCAAATTCATTATTACAAAGCTGCGCCTTCCGTACAGGGGGTCCTGTTAACGTCGCTCAAACCAAATCAGTCACAAAAACTAGTCTGCATGGTCCAGGCTGTATCCCTGACCAGTTCTGCATTACCCTGTTCATTGAGAACATCCTTTCTTTCACACTAAAAAACACCATGTTTGACGTTTTTATTTTTTGTTATTTTGCTTCGGCGGCCATGTTTACTCTTGTGATCAGGTCCTAAGTCTCGTCCTAAGCTGTAAAACACATTTGAAGGTGTCCTTACCCATAACTTCAGTTTTCGAATCATAAGGACTTACAACTCGCTTCTAAGAATTTAGGACAGATTTCCACAATTTTTGAAAGCTAAACAAAATCTTCACGTTATATGACGCAGTCAGTGATTATAAGGACGGGTCCAGGATTCTACAGTACCCCAGCCCGTCTTCATGTGGGAAAGAGGAGTGATGATAATGAAGAAATCAATCACACTGCATAAATCAGCTATTATATTTTGAAGCCCTCATCATTTCATTTTATGGAAAGTATAAGCGAACAATATAATCTTAACATACAAATAACCGTGACATTAAGGCTAAAATTCGTCGTAAAATGCCGATTTTCAGAAAATAATATCCAAGAAGTGTCAAAAACCACCTTTATTTATTCTGTTCTTTTTCTCTTTTTTTTTTTTTTTTGTCTCATTTTTTTTTCTGTCTCATCTTCCTTAATCCTCTACCCTCCTCTCCCATCTCCCCCCATCTCTTCATTTAACTTCTCTCATCTCGTATCCTCTTTCCTCCTCCCCCCTCTTCTCCTCTCCTCTCCTCTCCTCTCCTCGCGGACCAGTGCACCTCTCCGACTTTATTAACCGCGGGAGGGCCTTCTTGAAAACTTAGCGTCATGGAGTGAGTGAGGGATAAGAATATAATGGTTGGGGGTTCTTGACGTGGCACCTTCAGCCTTGCTCGGATTACGTTAGGTTAAGTTAGGTTAAGTCACGTTTGCTTGGGTTAGGTCAGGTTATGCTAGGTTAGGTTAGGTTAGGTTAGGTCAGGGCAGGTTATGTTATGTTATGTTATGTTATGTTATGTTAGGTTAGGTTAGGTCAGGTCAGGTCAGGTTAAGTTAGGTTAGGTTGAGTTGGGTTGTGACAAGTAAGAGAGCGATAATATTTTAATGGCTGAGGTATCTTTGATGAGGTAGTCAAGTTAGCTTAGGTAAATTGTGTACAGTTTAGTCAGGTTAGGCAAGGTTAGGTTACAGTAAGTTGGCGTAGACTAAGTGAGCTGTACAAAGAACTACTGTGCACAAGTGTAGCACTAATAAATATCCCTCGTGAGTTTATGCATAGAAGGGGCTTAAGTTTGCCTGCTAGTCCTCTACGATTGCTTCACACATAGGACATATTCTTTACTTTCTATCCTGACGCAGTGCATCAATAGAATAATCTTCAGGTTGAGAAATATACCAAGTTTCTCTCAGCTCAAGAACATAAGCAAGCAGAGGGATGTGTGAAGTAGAAGAGGTGAAACAGTTGGTTATCGTTTGTCCTTGATTGTACAGCTGTGGTTTAAAAAAAAATATATCATATTGCCTGACACCTAATCCCGTTAGAGGTATTCTCCGGGCAAAAGGACCTCAAGGCGTAACTGTCCTTCCTCAGTGACACCTCTTCTCATGTCGCATGATCACCCACGCTTACATTCTTAAGCATTTTTCCTCTGCCTCGTTTTCATTTTTCTCCTTTTCCTCTCACTCAGCTTATTCTCATATGCCCTCGTAGTCAATCACTCTCTCTCGCCATTAGTTGCAGATATTCAATATATATTGAATATCTGCAACTAATGGGTGAAATGAGGGGCTGCTGATGAACAATGCGCGTCAGAGACCCAACAGCAACTAGTGATTAGAGAAGTAGTCTATTACCCGAAAGAACACGAGTTCAGTCCTAGGCTAGGGGAGAAGACATGTTGGTGGTCTGAATTTCATTTAATCAGATTTGGCTGACCGTTTTCCCGAGATCCACCGGCTCATAAAAATGTCCCTGCAAATTCCATTGCACCATCCCTGAATGAAACGCAGGGAATTTTATCACAGCTGTCCTAGCAATAATTCGCATGACAAACTCCCACACTCAGAGTAATTGAATGGGCAAGTAAACACTCACAGTTGCTGACCGTCGTTATCCCATCCATGGCTGCTTAGCATCGTAGCTACAAAAAGCAAATATGGACTGTAATAATAATAGTTCAGTTAACCACACGCAGACACTTATATCAATTTGATATCAAGAACCCGAGTATAATGTGTAAAACAATTACTTTTCTTTAACTGTAATACGTCGTAAGGCCATCAATGAGTAACCCTATCTCGAACCTATTAAATGAGGGCAGCTAGCTTTGACAGTGAACCTCCGACCCGCAGTTTGTGTTCTTCCGTAATATGTACTGAATATTCCAGGTCCTATAGTTGTGGTGGTAATTTTCATGTGATATTTAAGAGATATTTAATCATCATAGTGACAGTTCGGTGTAATATACTTGTCTTTCGTTATAAAGATAAATTAAGCCTCGTACGCGATATAACCAACATGCATTCAGTCATTTGTCCGACTTGCTCGGCGATATGGCTTAAACTGTCAGACTGCCAGTGCCACGTAAGAAGGAAGTCCCCACCTCACGGATTCGGAACTGTTTCGTTAGAGTAAATGATCGTCAAGCGTCACGATTTCGGGACTGGTTCGTATATATAATTAATACACTACCTTATTAGTTTAAAGTTCTGAAAGGCTAACTTATACCTGATATAACTAACAACCTTTAAACACAATAAAAAATACTGTACACTTAACCAAGTATTTAAAGACATGTACAGTATATTCATACTATCATGTACCTGTTTATAATGCCGATGCTCCATGATCGATATACTAATCTGTTTCGCTGTCTTAATCGGTGACAAAAATACTGTGGGGCTAATATTTTTCACATGAGATAACCTTGATCTATATTTAACATGGTCGATGTATATTAGCGTAAAAATGGCGACATGTGAAGGTGTGTGACGTGCAGGAAGACTGCTGGGCCTCAGAGAACGGACTGACAAAAAGATACCCAGAATCTGACACACACGCACGCACACACAAACACACACACGCACACACACACACACACACACACACACACACACACACACACACACACACACACACACAGAATGGAACAACAGCCACTGTGTTGCTTCTGCCTGTCGCTCTGTTGTGGTAAACACTGAACGATTATAATTTGTATGGGTGATTTAAAGCACATGGATATCCCGGTAATGCTTGGGATCAACCAGCCTCATAAATCACAGGAGTTAGCACTGTTTACAATTGGCTTGGCGGGAGACGGACGCACTAGTGGCAGCAATCGTCCCATCTCTCTCTCTCTCTCTCTCTCTCTCTCTCTCTCTCTCTCTCTCTCTCTCTCTCTCTCTCCTGTAGGAATTCTAGACATTGGTAGGGTTGATGGCAGAGTAATTCCGACCACAGGACCATTGGGCAGGGGTCTTTACCTCAGTTTGTTCACGTCTAGAACTGATAAAGGAACCTAGATATGGAAATTGACGGTTGTGTATCGTAGTCTGTGCACCAGTCCCGTTATATGTATGTTTCATCTCCGTTATGTGTATGTATGTGCCCCCCCCCCCCCCCACTATGTGCCTCCACTAAAAGTGCTGACCTAATCAGCGCTCCCAGGCTCGAACAACCAGAAGTAGATGTAAGCGTCAGTACGGGGCTAACATTCTTACCGGCAACATCCTGTCTCAGTGTTCCACAGTTAAAGGCCGTAAATAGCTACTCAAGGATTTTCATTACACCATCAAGGGGCTGTGGCCAACGCTGGATGAATGTTTGTTGAGTGTTTTCCTTGTCATTCACGCGCAGAGTTGGTTTAAAACAAATAGTGGACGGTAGCTCCTCTTACAGAAGCATCCTCCCGAGTGGTGAGTATGACACCCCATTTAGTGTCCCTCTAGTCAAGATTCCACTCCTTGTTGAAGGACTGAGATACTACCATAGCCCTTTTACCTTTACATCATCCAAATTTTTACCCTATTGCTGCTTAATTTACGTAGGTCTGTGGCAAAATAAGACAATACTTTGGCTCTGCGTTCAAGATTAAGAGGTGGTTGTTTTAGGCCAAGTTACACAAAAGCAGTATACCCGCACCACAGAACGAAGACTGTCAGAGACAAACCCCAGCAGCCAAGCGAAGGCGGAGATGAGTTTCTCAGTGGGTGTGAGTTTGGTGAATAACTAGGCATGAGATGGCCTAGTGAAGTGGACATGAGATGGCCTAGTGAAGTGGATGTAAGATAGCCTAGTGATGATGGTGAGATGGACTAATGAAATGGGATGATGATTCCCTAGTAAATTAAACGTGGTTTGACTTAGTGATGTGGGCGTGAGATGGCCTAGTGAAGTGGACAAGAGATGGCCTACCGAAGTGGGCGTGAGATAGAGTAGTGAAGTGGGCGTGAGATGGAGTAGTGAAGTGGGCGTGAGATGGCATAGCTATGTTGGCGTGAGATGGCCTAATGAAGTGGGCGAGAGACTTCCAACGATGAGTGAAATGGGCATGAGACGGCGGAGTGGTGAGATGGTTTAGTGCAATGCATGCAGATGTTATTAGCTCCCAGTATACGACGGCTGAGAGAGATAAATATGTAGTTTTTAGCTGAGTGTTGAGCTCTAGCAAAGGCCAACTACTGAGCTGGATACCGTCAAAATGCGGTGCGGCTTGCTGTGTATATAGGTCTCGGGACAAGAATGAAGGCAGTGACATATAAATCACCACACTTGATTTGGTCGTGCCTTCTCTAATGGATCCAATTGGTTTTGTACGCATTGTGTCTGCCTTACATATACAGGGTGGCTCGTCTGTTGTTTCCCTTTGACTCACGTGGAGGTATCTTGTGCGTTACGGGGATGGCAGTCACCTGGTTTGAGGAGCGCAGACATTTTGGTTATATTGTAATATATTAATCAACCCTTCCCCTCCTTCCAATGTTAAGTATGAGAAAAGTTACTGAAAGCAGGAAATGTTGAAGGGTAGACACTGGTATCGTTGACTAAGCCGTTCCCGCAACACACAAAAATTCGGCTGCAAAGGGGTAAGACGATGCAATATATGGACCACCTTATTTATTGGACCATTTCTTGCAGTATATTGAAAGAGAAATACTGATGAGGTGAATTGCCACATATGTGCTAGGATGCTACCAATGGAGGCTTTTCATTTTCAGTAACCTCATATACTCTAAATACCCAGGCTATTTTTCGAGAGTAAACTGCAGATGTAAGTTTGTTTTTGTACACTCAAAGCAGTTCATGGTATTAACAAACAAAGTACTCATTAATGTAGCTGGAAATTACTGATTTCTCCTGGGGGATGCAGTCGAGAATTTTGAGGACTTGAAATAATACTGTAATTAAGGCCTGTCACATGGTGGCTTAGTGGAGTAAGACAGTTCAACCGAATGTGGCTCATAAGTGTTCAGTTCCGAAGTGAGGTTTGGAGTTTAGTGTTCCCAAACTGCCATTAAAAAGGAATGACTGACCATTCTCACCATGTCTGAAATGAATAATCTGTCCCAGGTGTCCACGTTCCTGATGTAGCAATACAGGGTTGGGATGATGAATGAAAATAATCACTAAATGGTTTTATGATACTTTTCAGGATAGCTGGTTTGTTTTCATGCGAGAGAAATAGGCCATTCTTAGAACGTGAAATTCAGTAAGCCTTCGTTATGAGGCAGGAATGAATCTCCTAGGTTACTGGTCAAATCCACCCTCTAATCTGACCATACAATACTTTGCCATCATTTGAAAACAAACCGACTAAAAGGGTTTTGATGATATTTTCACCTGTTCTTATACTTCCACTTAGTGTTTCATGATCCTACCCACTACGCTGCTTAGACAATACTCGTATATAAAGGACAAATGAATTAGAATAATGTTGATGCTGCTGATGATAATAATAATTGCTTCACTGCACTCTTCTGTCTTTCGCATAGTGGAAACAATTTCCTGAATGGTGCACAGGAAAGAAAAAAGTATCAATATGCTTTGTATTGTGAATTATTGAACAAATATAACCACACGTAGAAATGTATATTATCAAAAGACACCATTCATAATTAGGGTGCACAATTCTTCTACATTAAAAAAAAAGAACGACACAGTAGACTACAAAGCTCAATTAGCAAATTTGAAACTGGAGTTAAGTGAGGTGAGTGGAGATCTCAGGTGCTGACGTGGTGGTAAATGCAATATACTGGGGTGGTGCGTTGGGAACGTGGGTGTCCCCAGGGGTATTAGACTTTAGTTTGTGTTGGGAGGCGAGGTGTTGGGGGGCCGAGGGAGGATTGAGAGCTCATTACAGTTTCCCGTGAGAGGTATTAGGCATGTATTCTGGGCGGAAAAATAGGATTTGAAGTACTCCTTTCTCATCTTTTATGTTTATTTTATCTACCATTTTCTTGTATTTCATCTACATCGCTCTAATATCGATTGTGTTTGCATCAGAGACTTTCAAGAGGATAATGAGGTTTAAATGTACAAAATCAATTGCTAATGAATAGGTACCACGAAGTCTCCTATGCCACCTAGGACACTGCCCTTAGGCTCTAGTATATGTTGGATGGCAAGGTGTTGGGGTGCCGCGGGAGGAAGGGAGCTCATTACACTTTCCTGTGAGAGGCTTAGTTCGGCCCCGGGGGACTAGCAAGGTCAATGGGGAGGATGGGCTCAATTACCAGGGAATGAAGGGACTGAGTGAGGCGAAAACAGGTCGCTTACATTTCACGTCGTTAACAAAATGGTGTATCACTGACAACAAACAAACAAGTTGCTTACGCGATACGAGTTCACACACACACACACACACACACACACACACACACACACATACACGCACACACACACACACACACACACACACACAGACACACACAAATGCTCTGTATATTTAATAACAAAAAAAGCCATCTACATGTCACATCATTCACACATCACCATCAGACTAACTTTTCTTTGTTACCCTCTAAGGTAGTGTCG
>JAGKTI010019744.1:0-16781 GCA_018397915.1 Birgus latro | reverse complement strand
TTGAGCTTTGTTAAATGTAACAGTCGTGTTTAATTTTCCCACATATTTAATACAGTTTTGCTACTCCACGTTAGCACAACTCTTTGTATTAAATCACGACTGGTACTTAGGCCAGCTTTTGGCATTAATCCTTAAATCCGTTGTGCTAGCTAGGAGTTTGGCTCAGCCAAGATCCTGTTTATCTTTATTATTATCATTTTTGAATGTTAAGGGGAGAAACTAACTTTCTCAGAGGCCAACGGTACAATATTACAGCCTACTTGAGCATCTAGTCTCTGCTGTGTACCGTTGAGAAAGTCTATAAATTCTCGACTCTAGAGAATTGGCGAAGTAAGCCAGCATAAAGTGAAATCGCTACTTGATTTCACGAGCCTATTCTCTCGTAGTAAATGACTCGATAGTCATTCTTAGCACACATAGCTATATGTTGTATACTCAAATTATACAATATCACATTTATCCTTTTGAATTATACATTTTCTTTTTGAAAGACATAAATTTCCCCTGACAGATGCCTTTTATCCCATATTTTAGTGCATAAGATATGAGAAATGATGATTTTCATAGTGACTGCCACGTCCGATACTTATTTACACTAAGCTGCCTACTCATGAACATTTATGCCTTACTTACCTCAAAATCATCATTTTTGGGTTAAAATTCAATGATTTCATGCTTTGTGTCCATTATTTAATGCATATGGTGTGAGAAAGGGTGATTTTCATAGTGATTTCCATGTCTGATACTTACAATTGCTGGTAAGTTGTGAGCACCTATGCCTTACTCACCTCTAAATCATCATTTTTCGGTTAAAATTCAGTTAATTCATGCTTTGTGTGCATTATTTATGTTCAAGGGGACTTAAATAAGTGCTATGGATGTCCGGTAGGGAGGTAGGTAGGTGGTTTTCAGATTTAGGTTAGGTTAGGTTAGGGTCATGAATGACCAGTGCTGGAGCTTCAGTTCTCCACTATCCAGGCAAGACCACTATCCGGTCATGCCTTTGGCTCTATTATGTCGGATAATAGAGGGATTACTTATCTTACTGTTATGAAGTGTGAAAGTACAGTGATCCCTTGGTTATCGATTACTTGGTTATAGTGGTTTATGGTATTACTGCTAGATGAAAATCTGCACTCCTGCCACTGTCACGCATTTTGGGGCTATTGGAAAAAAAAAAAAATCATTATCATGCACCTGAGCTAGTTTCTGACAACAATGATAGTGCAGACTCTATGATGTCTGATGGCTTTGAGGAATTCAAAGATGAGACCATACTTGAGGCATTTATCCTATGTGATGGAGGCCACTGACTCACAACCCCCATGCCTCGGAACCCCTAACTTCAAGCCAATTTCAAGATCTATATATGGTACAAGTATACCTCGATATACAATACCCCTAGATGCAATACCCTGGCTTAGCAATGGGGGTAGAAATACCACCATACCCTGCCTAACGATGGCCAAACCCCACTTTAATAACGGGTTTAGATTTTTTTTTTTTTTACTGATTTTGATGGTATTTTAGACTTAAATTTTGTGTTTAGGTTGCTTTATAAACTGTTTTTAGACTTACATTAATGTGTTTTAGTCATAGGTGGGGTGAACATTGTCATTTTGGGGTACAGTTTACTAAGTTTGATACTCTGCAGGCAAATCTGATAATTTTCAATTTAGATGAGTCATAAACTGCTTTTAGGCTTAGTTTAGCATGGTTTAAAGCTATTTGGGTGGGTTTAGCACTTGAATGGCAGGGAATCCCAAGGCTCAAAAATGCATCCCTATACTCTACATGTTAAATGCTTATTTTCTCTTTACACAAAATTTTTATAATTTAATTAAAATTCTCATCACATACATCATACGGTCCTACAAATTCTACATAGTTTTCTTTGCATAAGGCTACTACACTGTGACAAAGGGGCATGCGAAGGAGTGCTATGAGACTCCCCGTGAATTCCAGTACTATGCTGTGGCAATCCTCTCCCGTTTGCAGGGGAACACTCTTCCTTTCGTGCGTTAAGACTACCAAAAGATATGGGCAGGGAAAGGTAAATGCCTGCCAACAGTTTAAGACTATGGCCTTGAGGTCACATCTGGTAGCTTATAGTATTCTGGCACTTCCCATTTTCATTGACTTGTTAAAGGTCTCTGCAAGTAAAAGAGCTACCTGGTCACGCACCTCTTAAAGAATTCCTGGAATTATTTTATCTGGAACAGGTTACTTGTAAATATTTACACCCCACCCTCGGCTATCACGCCTAATTGGTGCCGCCATGGCTGCGCTATAGCTGAAAACGCAATGGCCAAAATGAAGAACTTATGGTAATAATTCTAATTGGTACCATGACCTCAATATTTACCCCTAAGATACCCTTTTTGTACCACACAATAACATATAATGATCTAAAAATGGGCATGCAAATTAGAAATACAGTATACTGTACTATCTATCTATCTATTGCCAGATGCCGTAATCTCATAAGGGGTGGCCCTTTGACTTGAAATATTTGTTTTACAGTGAGAGTCAATAAAAACAGAACTTACTATCCCTTTTGATGGCAGTCTAGCATCACGCATATTTCACCAGGAATAAGTTTCGGTGCCCATTAAAAAAAAAAATGCAGTGTGAAACTATTTCTGAAAGCCATTAGTCATCAACAATAAAGGGAAAAAAAATAAAAGCTATAAAGAAGTCGTCAGGAAGGACTGATGGTTTCAGGGCAATTCGCCTCAAGTCAAATTCCCCATCACAACAATAACGAGAATTCGCCGTCATTAATGAAGTCAGCTATGGGTGATCTATCTATCTACCTATTGCCAGACGCCATAATCCCGTAAGGGGTGGCCATATGACTTTGAGATATTAGTTTTACGGGGAGGGTTAATAAAAACATAACTTACTATTCCTTTCGATGGTGGTCTAGCATCACGCATATTTCGCCAGGAATAAGTTTTGGAGCCCATTAAAAAAAAAAAATGCAGTGTGAAACTATTTTTCAAAGCCATTAGTCATCAACAATAAAGGAAAAAAAAAAAAGCTATAAAGAAGTCATCAGGAAGGACTGATGTTTTTGGGACAATTTGCCAAGTCAAATTCGCCATCACAACAATAACAAGACAATTTGCCTTCATTAATGGAGACAGCTATGGGTGATCTATCTATCTATCTATTGCCAGACGCCACAATCCCCTAAGTGGTGACCATTTGACTTTGAGTTATTTGTTTTACAGGGAGGGTTAATAAGAAACATAACTTACTATTCCTTTTGATGGCCATCTAGCATCACGCACATTCGCCAGGAATAAGTTTTGGAGCCCATTAAAAAAAAGAAATGCAGTGTGAAACTATTTTTCAAAGCCATTAATCATCAACAATAAAGGAAAAAAATGAAAGCTATAAAGAAGTCGTCAGGAAGGACTGATGGTTTTGGGACGATTCACCATCGTCAAATCCCCTGTCACAACAACAACGAGACAATTCGCCGTCATTAATGAAGACAGCTATGGGTGGCCTATCTATCTATCTATCTGTCTATTGCCAGATGCCATAATCCTGTAATGGGTGGCCATTTGACTTTGAGTTATTTGTTTTACTGGGAGGGTTAATAAGAAACAGAACTTACTATCCCTTTTGATGCCTGTCTAGCATCAGGCATATTTCGCCAGGAATAAGTTTCGGAGCCTATTAAAAAAAAGATGTGCAGTGTGAAACTATTTTTCAAAGCCATTAGTCATCAACAATAAAGGAAAAAAAAAAAAGCTATAAAGAAGTCGTCAGGAAGGACTGATGGTTTCGGGACAATTCGCCATCACAACAATAACAAGACAATTCGCCATCATAATCTAGTAAGGGATGGCCATTTGAGTTTGAGTTATTTGGCTATAGTAATATCACAGAAAAGGTTATTGTTCTCGCTGTCACCGTTCGCAGTCTGAGGACGGCGGGGGAGACTCGGTCAGGCGGGCAGTCAGTGCTCGGCTGGTGCTGATGTCACGCGACCAATCACCAAGTGAATCTTTTGTTGGCTGGGTGGAGCGCCGGAACCCGGCCTTTTTAAAAAAAAATTAACACTTCTGGTGCGTGACAGCAGGCATTTAGTGCGTGATAAGGGTATTTGGGTAGGTTTTTTATGCAGGCGCGATAGCGATAAAATGCTATAGCGGAACCCGTGATAGCTGAGGGTTGGGTATAGTTTATTTTTTTCTTGCCCTCTCTTCAGTTGTATACCAGAGAATGATGGAATCTTTACTCTCATGGGCCAGTGTTGGTCATGCAATGTCATGAGTATCTTCTAATGTAGAGACTGGAGGAAAACAGTTATTAGAGTGCTGGCCATATCCAAGCCTGAGATTTGAATTACACTTGACTGATCCTGAAGTAGTGCAATACTACCTTTGAAAGGTTTCCTACTGTGTACTTGGCTGAGAAACTCTTTAGGGCTCTCTTTGCATCATGATTCCACCCTGGTTTCTTCATTTCTTTTAGCCAAGTCAGGTTTTGGAGAGGATAAGCCAGAATGACTACCGGGAGGAACTGTAGGTATAAGCTATTTTGGTTGAGAAGTGTAGATGGATAAGGTGGTGTGGGTATGCTAGTTGAGGAAAAATGGGTGGAATTTCTCATGACTGTAATAAGAGTGTATGAAAAGTTTACTACAGTGAAAATAATGTATTGTAAACACATGATCTTAGTTATACCATTGTATGCTACACAGGCTGGCTTGTATGATGCAGAAAAAGATAGATTGTGGGATGACCTGATATGTTTGGTAAGTGGTATGGGGGATGATGAGATTGTAGTTTTGGGAGGGGACTTAAACAGTCATGTGGGTGAAGTAGCTCAAGGATATAAAGGGGTACTTGGAGGATGCGCACATGGTACGAGGTATGTAGAAGGGGAAAGAATACTCTAACCTGGGGAGGCAATGAACATGACTGTGTGCTACAAGCAAAGTAGGTTGATTTCTTGCATGAGTGTGGGGGGAAATAGTAGCCAGATTGACTATTTCCTGGTCAGGAGGGCTGATAGGAGGTTGCTGCATGATGTTAAAGTCATAGGGAAAGAAGGGTGTGTGCAACAACACAAATTACTGATATGTGACGTGGTGCATAAGGTGCGAGTGGTGAAGAAGAGGACCCATGCACCTAGGAGGAAAATATGCAAGTTGAAAAACCATGCAGTAAGGGATGTCTTCTACAGTGAGATGAGCACAGTTGTGGCTGAACAGGGAGCTGTTGACAGAAGTGTTCAGGAACAGAGCAGAGCTCTCAAGAACAATCTCCTGAGAATTACTGATTCAGTGTGCGGATGAACAAGGGGTCTTCCAAGATGTAAGGTTAAATGTTGGTAAAATGAGGGTGTAGAAGCCACAGTTAAGGAGAAAAGAAGACTTTTCTGGGAATGGAAAAAGGTGGTAACAGAGAGGAATACTTTGCTTCCATGCATAGGGCTAGATGAAAGGTATACAGGGCACAATCTGAGTCTCCCTGACTTTTATTGGATAACCTAGATAGTGCTGACAGGAAAAATATGGTACAGTACTTAAGGTAGCAAATTCGTTGGTGGTAGGTGGTGGTGATCATCATCCACTCACTTCAAGTAAAGCTGCCTACTTGTTCCTTCAACTTTATTATTCATTTTCTGTGTCAGCCCTCTTTCCTTCCTATTTCTCCAATATTTCTTCTCACTTCTTTTACTCTTCCTTCTTTTTCAGGTGGTTTTCCATTGAGTGACAAACCTAATGGTTTCCTATAAGCCAGGAAATCATTTACAACACTGTGTGGTAACCATATAACCAACTCGTGTGTTCCATACGTATCAACAAATGGGCTGGCGGAGGGTTAGTGCCCCTCCCCATAAAACAACTAACTTAAAGACAAATGGCCACCCCTTAAGGGATTATGGCTTTTGGCTAAAGACAGATATAGCCATTATCTATAGAAAGAGATAGATTGATTGTATTAAGATCTGGCGGCGCAACTGCCAGGGTCATATGCTGCCGGACAACAATAGAAAGATATAGAAATTAGATGGGAAAACAGGGATATCATAGGCGAGCAGTGTGTGAAGAATGATGAAGCAAAGGTAGTGGTGGACAGTGGGGATATTTAAGACAGAGAGAGCATTATTACCAGTTGCTAAATGAGAAGTCTAACTGGAACAGGGAAGGTTTGTTGGAAGATACAGTCTTTGGCCCTTGGTCTTTGACTGATGCTGCTACTCTGAGCTGGGCAAAAGGCAGGATGCATTTAAGGAAGGTGGCAGGTGTTTCTGGGTTGACTGTTGAAATGCTGATGGCCTCAGGAGATACAGGAGTGGGTTTAGTTTCTGATTTGATTAGTACAGACACATATGAGTGTGCTGTTTCACATGACTGGCTGAAGAGTGTGACTGTACATGTGTGCCCTGGAAAAAGGAAATTACAGAGGCATAAAATCTGTGGTTGGTGGGGATGCACATCATCCACTCAGTGTAGTGTACTCTGTTTCAGGGTAACTCTACAATTAGCGACAAACCAAATTATATCCTGTAAACCATGAAATCATTCAATACGCTGGGTGGTAACCTTATAACCAACAAATGCGTGTTCCCTTCATGTGAATAAGTGGGTTGGCAGAGGGTTAGTGCTCCTTCCCAGAACATAACTGCATAAAACGGCAAACAAAATGCCTCGGACCAGGACAGACCAACAAGCGATGACCAAGGACAGGACAAAGGTCATGGCACAGATTTCAACGTGGAATGTAAGCAGTGCAAATGATGAAGTGAGGGAGAAAGAGAGATTGTCCAGGTGCTTCAAGGTGTATAATTGGACATATATAGGTTGAGACTAAATGGAGAGGTGAGAGTGTGAGAGAGTGGGAGTATGGATGTGAAATATGTCCAGGAGTAGGTGAGAATGAGCAGGCAAAAGAGGGTGTAAGTATTGCTGAGTGCATAAGATGGAAGGAGAATACAAGAGAGTATGGATCAGTTGGTTCAAGAATTGTATGATCAAATGGAATACAAACGTGAGCGATTGTGTGTGTATATGCACCAACAGAGGACCGTGTGAGCAGAGTGAACGAAGAGTTCTGGGCAAGTGTGGAAGCATGCATGGAAAAATTTGAGAGGAATGAGTGTGTGTTTTTACTGGAGATATTATTGGAAAAGCATGGAATGTGAAGGTGGATGGAGTACTGTAGTTGGTGAGTGGGGTGTGCCTGCAGAAGTGGATGAGAATGGCAGTGCTCTTGTGGACAGGATGAGAATGGCAGTGCTCTTGTGGACATTTGTGTGAGGAGGGAGTTGGTGATAGCCAATGCCCTCTTTAGGCACAAAATGATCCACAAGTATATGCAGCAAGTGATGAGAAAGGGTGGGTGGTGAATTGAATGAACGGAAGATAGAATGGGAAGCTGTTGAATGCCGTGAAGAGTATGTATGGGGGTGTAAAGGCTGAAGCGCATGTGTATGGTGACTTGAGTGAACTAACTGAATGTCAGATTGAAACAGGGATGTGTCATGTCTTTCTGACTGTTCAATCTGTATATGGATGGAGTTATAAAAGAGATACAAGGTAGGACAGTGGATGTTGGAATGGCCCTAATAAAAGATGGAAGCATTTGGAAACTTCCTGTTTGGTTATTTGTGGATGTTACTATATTGTTAAGCAAAGATGAAGGGGAGCTGCAAGGCTTGGTGAATGAGTTTAGGAGGGTGTGTAAGAAATGGAATCTGAAGGTAGCAAATGAGAAAGAGAAGTGTTGTGATGAAAAGTGTTAGGAGAATTATATTGAGGTAGTTTGGCCACGTGGAGAGCTTGGAGAGTGAAAGAATAACGCGGAGAGTGTATGTGAGTGAGGTAGAGGGTGGGAGAAGAGGAGGAGGCTGTGGATGAGATGGAGGGATGGAGTGGAGAGGTATATGTGAGAGGGGGATGTGGGTTGGAATAAGGGCAGTGAAATGGTGGAGGACACGGAGACATGAAGGTGATATGTTTGTGGCCACCCCTTATGTGATTAACACTCTCATGGTAGTAGTAATAGCTGTTCCCTAGGCAGTCAAGCCGAACAGCCCCGAACCTCTTATGATTTTCATACATGTTTGACAAGGACGATCTACTTACCCCCTCACGGTTTTCATATGCATTTAGACGTGTATGAACCACTGGATGAAAAACACAAGAAAGAAAAGTTGTATGATATGCCTTCATATGTATTACAGTATAAGCTTGTATGTCTGACAATGGTGTGCCTACCTGTAAACATGTGTCTTGCTGGTCCTACTGCAAGTGACAATCTTTTGCTTTTTGTGGCTAATACAGACTATTACAGTAAATCCTGCTTTGATAGGGACAAGAAAAAAATAACCATACCAAATTTCATGTGCTCTATACATTTAATTACTCAAGGACTTTGGGGGGAGGCTTGACTGGGGTTCTGCCAGCATAGATCATGGGTCCGGGGCGAGATGGGGCTATCTGTGCTAGAGGGTACAGGGCATTGCGGTTCCCAGGCTGCCGCTTCCGCTCAATAGAGAGGGGCCTGAACCTGGGAGTAGCGCCCCAGAAGGCTGCCCTATCAGTGGGTGTATAATGGCGGGGCAGTTGCAGTGCCAAGCCACGCTTGGAGGGTGTCCCTGCAGCTGTCCTGGCAGGGTGCCCCGAGGCCACTACCACAACCACTGGTAAGCTGGTGGGCTAGGGGTCCCAGATCTATTGCCTGGACCCGGGTCCGTGCAATGGGTCGGGCCTTTGGAATATTTACCCCCCTTTATCTTGCTGACTATGAACTACAAAAACAAGCACCAAAGCAAGCCTGAGGACAGCAAATCACCCAGGGGGTTTAGGGTGGGTTCATGGAATGTGGGAAGTTTGAGAGGAAGAGCAGGGGAAGTTGTTGAGGCATTCACAAGGAGGTGGGTGGATGTGGCATGTTTGCAGGAAGTCCGGTACAGGGGTGGATCAGCCAGAAAGATTGTTGGGAAGGATTGCTACTATAAGTTGATTTGGCAGGGGGGAACTGACGGATATGGGGGTGTGGGTATGTTGGTTGCAGAGAAATGGGTGGAATATATCATGAATTTCATCAGCTAGAAAGATTGTTGGGAAGGATTGCTACTATAAGTTGTTTTGGCAGGGGGGAACTGACTGATATGGGGGTATGGGTGTGTTGGTTGCAGAGAAATGGGTGGAATATGTCATGAATGTTATGAGAGTAAGTGATAGGATATTAGTAGTGAAAATTTTGATCGGGCAGAAATTGATTTCAGTTATATCGGCATATACTCCACAGGTAGGACTGGATGACGCAGAGAACGATAGATTTGGGGATGATTTAATACGTGTAGTGAGTGGTATGGGTGATGATGAGGTAGTGGTTCTGGGAGGGAATTTTAATGGTCATGTGGGTGAAGCAGCTCAAGGTTATGAAGGAGTCCATGGAGGATGTGCATATGGTGTGAGGAATGCGGAAGGGGAAAGAATACTCGAGTTTGGGGAGGCTATGGACATGATTGTGTGCAACACACATTTTAGGAAAAGAACGAGCCGGTTGATTACGTATGAGTCCGGGGGAAATAGTAGTCAGATAGATTATTTTCTGGTCAGGAGGGTTGATAGGAGATTAGTGAGGGATGTTAAAGTTATAGGAAGCGAGGAGTGTGTGCAGCAGCACAAACTATTGATTTGTGACATGGTGCTTAAGGAACGAGTGATGAGAAGGAGGACATATGTACCTAGGAAGAAAATATGGAAGCTGGGAAACCAATCAGTAAGGGATGCCTTTTATAGTGAGATGAGGAGAGTGGTGGCTGAACAGGAAGCCGTAGATAGAGGCGTTAATGAACAGTATAGAGCCCTTAAGAACAACCTCTTGAGAGTTACCAATGCAATATGCGGTTGGACAAGAGGCCCACCAAAACATAAAGTAATTTGGTGGTGGGATGAGGGTGTAGAAGCTGCAGTTAAGGAGAAAAGAAGGCTTTTCTGGGAATGGAAGAATGGTGGTAACAGGGAGGAGTACTTGGCTGCCAAGCGCAGGGCTAGAAGAGAGGTATACAGGGCAAAGTCTGAGTCACAGAGACTTTTACTGGATAATCTAAATCATGGAGAAAGGAAAAATATGATTTTTAGGGTGGCAAATCAGGTGAAGAGGGATAATTGGGACATTGTAGGTGAGCAGTGTGTGAAGAATGATGATGGAAGGGTAGTGGTGAACAGTGAGGATATTAAAGATGCATGGAGAGAGCATTATAGCCGATTGTTGAATGAGGATTTGATTGGGATTGAGAAGGTTTGGAGCCAGCTGATCCAGTGTCTGGCCCTTGGCCTTTGATTGACGCTGCTACTGTGAGTCAGGCAATAGGCAGGATGTAGGTGGGGAAGGCGGCAGGTGTGTCTGGGTTGACTGCCGAAATGTTGAAGGCCTCAGGAGATACTGGGGTGAGGTTAGTCACTGACATGATAAATATGATTATATATGAGTGTGTTGTCCCAGATGATTGGCTGAAGAGTGTAATTGTAAATGTGTACAAAGGAAAGGGTGATGCCCTGGAAAGGGGAAATTACAAAGGTATAAAGCTCTTAGATCAGATAATGAAAGTAATGGAGAGAGTTCTAGAAGGTATGATTAGAGAAAGAGTGAATATCGATGAGATGCAGTTCGGGTTTATGCCAGGCAGGGTGACCACTGATGCCATATCCATTGTTCGACAGCTTCAGGAAAAATATATTGGAAAGAAAAGGGAATTGTATTTTGTTTTTGTTGATCTGGAAAAGGCCTTTGACAGTCCCTAGAGAGGTGGTGAAGTTGGCAATGAGAAAGCTAAGGTTGGAAGAATGGCTGGTTAGGGTGGTTATGGCCATGTACAAGGGTGCTCGCACCCAGGTAAGAGTGAGTGGAGCTTTGAGTGATGAGTTTTCCGTGAATGCTGAGTGCATCAGGGGTCAGTTTTGAGTCCCTTGTTGTTTATCATGGTGCTTGAAGCCCTCTCACGTGACTTCAGAGATGGACTCCCATGGGAGATGTTGTATGCTGATGATTTGGTGTTGATTGCAGAGAATGAAAAGGAGGCAGAGGAAAGATTTAAGAAGTGGAGAGATGGCATGGGGTACAAGGGCTTAAGGGTAAATGCAGATAAAACAAAAGTGATGATATCTAGGGTTGGTGGCAGTACAATCAGAGGAGAGGGAGAGTGGCCATGTGCATTTTGCCACAAGGGTGTGGGAAGTAATTCCATCTTGTGTAGTGTTTGTGATAAGTGGGTGCACAAGAGATGTAGTGGTATTAGAGGTAGACTGCAAGATGATGCTGATTTCATGTGTGGGGCGTGTCGGAGAGAGCAGGTGGAGATTGTTAGGCGTGAGAGGGTTGAACTTGCAGGTGAGTCTCTTGAGTGTGTGGAGGAGTTTCGTTATTTGGGAGACACGTTATGTGCCGGAGGTGGGGCTGGGGTTAGCTCGGTTGCTAGGGTGAGAAGTGGTTGGAAGAAGTTCAGGGAGCTGTTGCCTCTCCTGACATTGAGAGGACTCTCCTTACGTGCTAAGGGGTCTTTGTATGCAGCATGTGTTAGGAGTGTGATGCTGTTTGGTAGTGAGACCTGGGCAGTAAAGGAAGAGGATATTCGCAGGTTTAAACGTACAGAAATGACAATGATTAGGTGGATGTGCAGTGCGTCCCTGCGTGCAAGGCCTGGGGGGGGCTGGGTTTACGATGGAAGAGTTGAGAGGTAGGATGGGACTGGAGTGTATTGGTGTTGTGATGAGGAGAGGTAGGCAGAGGTGGTTTGGACATGTGGAGAGGATGGGGGATGATAATTGGGTACAGAGGGTGAGAGGTGTTAATATTGGGGGAGGGGTTGGGAGGGGTAGACTGAGAAAGACATGGGACGAGGTCATTAAGTGTGACTTAAGGGTTAAGGGACTGAACAGGGAGGCTGCCAGGGATCGAGCAGCGTGGATAGCCGCCATCAGGTGACCAAGGTTGACGCATACAGGCATGTTGGAGCCTTCAAAAACGAAATGAAACGAAGGATCGCATCTGTTGCCAAATTCCTTAACCCTCTCAGAAAACTTGGCCTGACCACCCCTACTCCCCATCCTGGTTTCACCCCAGCCAGATTTTTCCCCTGCACTGAAAGTTACGGTTTATACTTTTCATTGCAGAACGGACACCGATACAGATACCATTTATTCTTTTGTTGCGTTGAAAAGCCAAAAGGTGCAGATTTCTTTTATTCTCAGACTATAAATTTGTAAACTTACAAGTTTATGTAGAAATAAGCATAAGAACACTATATTGCATTCATTCACAAAGAAATTGGAACTTTTTGAGGAAGCAAAATATCATTATACAGTACAGTATTAAATACAATCCCTCTTCTATTTGACATCCAAGTACTGTAATACAGTAATCCCTCGATTATCCGTACAGTCCGTATTTGGTCATGCTCTGTAACTGTTCATTAGGCCTTGGCTATTTTATAATCATAATCGGATTTCTTTGTCCATAACAGAACATAAAAGCTCCTGGTTCGGCAGTCGGCCAACGGACAAAGTAAAAAAAATTAATTCCATGGCTCACTGGTCTCTCTGTCCACGCGCGGGTAATGGATCCTAACCCACAAGGTGAATGAGAATGGCTATACGGATCCCTAACATATGGTCAAAATCACCCGGCCACCCAGGCCGGCCTACAAAGTAAAAAAGGTGCATTGGCTGGCTCATTGGCCTCTCTGGCCATGCGCTGGTAACAGACCGTAACCCACAAGGTGAGCGAGAATTACTATACGCATCCCTAATGTATGGTCAAAATTCCGATCAAAGGAAACGTATCAATAGTGCACGAGGAAAACAGACGTAAACCACAAGGCGAGAGAGAATGGCTGTATGGGTCCCAAACAAATGGTGGAAATCCCTGGGCCACCCCCATCACTAGTAACACTCCGGAACCACACAAGGTGAATGAGAATGGCTGTACGGACCCCTACCGTATGGTCAAAATCCTCCTGGCTGCCCGGAATAGTCAGAAACTCCCAGCCATGCACGGCCATCCGCCCCCTTACCGAATGTTCAAAGTTGCATCGCCCTCTGGATTACTCAGCCACTCTTTAGGCCTATGATGTACAGGGACTCAGTGTTTCTGCCAAAATTTGCCTGGACGAGCGAAACGGACCCTTGCACTCGTAGGTCAGTGTGCTGCTTTTTGCTTGCATGCTCATAGCTAAGTGAGGGTAGAGACATGGGAATGCAGTACACTCCAAAGCGCTGCTGCACCTCAGTTCCTGCCTTTGTCTCTGTGTGTGTGGGCGTACTTGCTGAGGTTTAACTAGGGCAGCTTCCACTGTTGCATTTGTGGTGGTGCTCTACCTTCTGCAGGCCTTAATTCTCCTCTGTGGTGTTCTTGTGTCCGTGATGATAGTCCCCCCACCACCCAAAAAATGCAAGAGGAGGGTTTTAACACTGGAGAAGAAACGCAAAATGGTGAGCAAGGTTGATGTGGGACGGTCAACTTCACGCAAACTGCATGAAGTTGACTTGCCCCGCTCAACTCTGTCTGATATCGAGAGATCACAGGACAAGCTTACTCAGTGTGGCCAGGCCTATGGCGATACAACCAGGAAAGGAGACCAGAGGGTGATGTCCCAGCCCCACTACATCATATTCGATCAGTTGACTTTGGTTTGGTTCTGCCAGCAACAGGGTGCTGGTGTGCTTGTACCTGGAACCAAGTTGAAGACTGCAACCAAGAAGTTTGCATGCCTGCACAACATGTATGACTTCAAGGCACCCGAGGGTTGGCTCTTCCAGTTCAAACTTCGACATGGACTTACTGGTCACAAGGCATATGGTGAGGCTTTGGACATGGCAGTGGAGGATGTTGGGCCATTTCGCCAGAAAGTGCATCACATGATTGAGGAGGGCCTTGCTCTCAGTTAGGTGTACACTGTTGACAAAACTGGCCTGTTCTTCCACTCCTTGCCCACCAACATCCGGGCAGAAGAGACGGAGAAGACTGTGCCTGATCAGAAGTTGTCCAAACAACGTGTCCCGGTGTTGCACTGTTACAATGTTAACAGGATGCACTGCCTCAAACCCGTTAATGCTGGATGTGTAAAACAGCAACAATGTCTCCGTGGGTTGATGGATAGCCTGCCTGCTGTGTGGTACCATTCTGTTAAGGTCTAGTTTACTGCAACGATCTTCAGAAATTGGTTCCACAGACACTTTGTCAAGGAGGTTATCAGTTATCAGACGGAGGAACTTGGAATTCCTCGTGGCCAGGTGATGGTTATCCTGATCCTCGACAATGCCCCTGCGCATCTGTTGGAGAAGGATTTGATTGCTGATGACAGGTGGATTAGGTGCATGTTTTGGCCACCTAACATGACTGCTCTCATTCAACCAATAGACAGGATGTTATTGTGGTGGCTAAGAGACTGTACCATTGGAGGTTTGTCAACAAAGGTGATGGTGGTGCTTGAGGACAAGGAAGGGATCGACACATGTGGGGAGTGGACTTTAGAGAATCTGAGGCGTTCCAACTAGGCCAATTCTTAGAAGTTTCCATCAAAACCGTTGGAAAGTGGTTGAAATCTTTTCCCTATGGGATGCGAGGCCATGCATGACTCTGAAGGATTTGACATGGACAATTTCCATCTTCAGATGTGCAATGCAGGCGAGCATGTGGATGTCGACAACGTGAGGGATTGGCTGGGCAACGACAGCAGCAATCCAGGTTGTCATACATTGTCTGATGAGGAGATCATCGATGTTCTCTCTCCAGGACCGACAAAGGAAAGCAACAAAGACGGGGACGAGGACCCTGACTCTGGCCATCCTGCCACTCCATCAATCCCTCGTCTTGGTGCGTTGCAGGCTGGCACTGAACAGGTGCTCAAGTATGCTGGGCACCCTCAGTGTGACAGGGAGTTGGAGCCACTCAAGCTGGCCATGGATCTGCAGGCAGTCAGAGATGCTGTCATCCTCCAACAAAAATGCCGCATCAATTGCCAGATGAAGATTGGCTCCTTCTACAAGCCCGCCACCCCCACGAGCGCCAGCCCCTTTTCCCCACCACGACCACCACCACCCACTAGACCCCAATCTTCACTCTCGCACCCACAACTGAGCACATCGATAGCCACTAAGTCAACGTCAGACGTGAGCTTGCAGCTGTCTTCAGAGAGTCCTGAGGTGGGTAGGGCTCCATCGTCTCTCCGCACATCTCCACTCATCAGCCGACTTTAGCAGGTGGATGAGGAGGAGGAGTTCTTTGACCTTTGCTAGGTTGCTCTGCTGGCCACTAGACCACATGGGATACCTGTACACTTGCTGCAACCTGGTGGGTTATGATGCCTGTCTTTTAACTGGGTGTCTGCTGTTCACTGGGTGGCAAGTGTACTTTTATTATTATTTATTTTTATAAATGTTTTATTGTCTTAGTGTTTAAGGTTACACTGCATATTGCAATGTGTATTTTGATGTCTAAAAACAGCCAAAAGACCTCAGAACACTCCCAAAATTAGGATGGTTACTGTACATATTGGTAGGATTTTGCATAGTTTCTGTTTTCTTTGTTCATGCATTGTTTTCTTAGTGTTTAGGATTACACTACATATTGCAATGTGTGTTTTGATGTACAAAAACAGCCACCACAGAACACTGCCAAAATTAGGAGGGATACTGTACATATTGGTAGGGTTTTGTTATTGTTGTAGGTGTTGTTGTTTATAAATTGTTTTCTTAGGGTTTAGGATTACATAGCATATTGCAATGTGTGTTTTGATGTCTAAAAACAGCCAAAAGACCGCAGGACACTGCCAAAACTAGGAGGGGTATTGTACATATTGGTAGGGATTTGCATTCCCCCCCCCCTCTTCATGTTTAGGATTACACTGCCAGACGCCTCAATCCCGCACGGGGTGGCCAAAAACTAATTGCCTCCATGTCGCTCTGTCCCCTGACATTTCACTACCCCGCTCCCAACTCACACCGCCCTCACTCATGTACCTCTCCACTCCATCCCTCCATCTCATCCTCGGCATCCTCCTCCCTCTCCCCCCCTCTCTCATGTACCTCTCCACTCCATCCCTCCACCTCATCCTCGGCCTCCCCCTCCCTCTCCCCCCCTCCATCTCACTTATATACACTCTCCTCATCAGTCTTTCACTCTCCATCTTCTCCATATGCCCAAACCACCTAAACGTGTTTATCATAATGCTTCCTATCACATCCACATCCAACCACAACGCTCCTTCACTTCCTCATTTGTTAGTCTGTCTCTCCATGTGACTCCACATGCTCCTCTCCAATAATTCATTTCCACTGCTCTCACTCTTGGCTCCTGTCCTTCAAACAGGGTCCAAGCTTCACTTCCATATGTTGAAGTTGGCATCACAATACTGTCATGTAACAACTTTTTCACTTCCATGCTCACTTCCCTGTTTCTTATCACTGCTTTCAATGAACCAGCAACCTTCCTTCCCTGCTGCATCCTTTCAAGTACTTCACCCTCCAGACTTCCATCATTACTCATCACACTACCCTAGTACTTAAATGAACTCACATTCTCCATATCTTTCCCATCCAATCTCACTGTACATTCACTGGCTTCGCTTCTCTCAAAGACCATCACTTTACTCTTCCCTACATTCACCTTTATATTCCATTTCTTACACAGTCTCCTAAACTCATCTACCAAGCCTTGCAGCTCCCCTTCACCTTCACTCAACAACACAGTATCATCTGCAAACAACAGTACAGGGAGTTTCCAAACACTGCCTTCTCTCACTAG
>JAGKTI010019743.1:0-16782 GCA_018397915.1 Birgus latro | reverse complement strand
AACCCCCAGTATACTGTATATATATTTTTTTAGGTTACCATCTCATCTACCCCTCAACCCCCTCCATCCAGCTTCCTTTTCAAGCCCACCTCATCAATTCTCGTCTTCCCCAACCAGGCCCCCTTCTCCACAAGCACATATCTCTCTGGTCTTTTCTCTCCCTCCCGCTCACCCCCATCCCCCCATGATCCACCAGCCCCTCAGCTAATTTATTCTTTAAGTCACCATTTTAACCCTCTCTTTTTCAAAGGTAACTCCTTCACCACAGGCACACTCTCTCTGGTCCACTTTCCTTCACTTTCCCTCTTCCCTTCAGCCCTCTTTCTTCTCCCATAACCCTGAGCTCATCATCCAACTATGTTTTTCTAAGATCAGTTTCGTAACTCTTTCTAACTCCTTTTTCAGGCCAGCACTGAAACTCTCTTTCCTTGTTCGGCTTCCTTCTGCACAAGCACAACCCTCAATTACATTTCCACACCCTTCCTACATCCCATCCCAGACCTCATCCAATTTCTTCTTTTTCTTATTGTTTTCTCCTTTTTCTTCTTGTTCTTCTTGTTCTCCTTCTCCTCCTCCTCCTCCTCCTATTATTATTATTATTTATTGCAGTATTCTCATTATTATTACTTTCTTCCTCTTTCTCCTCCTCCTCCTCTTCTTTTTCTTCCTCTTCTTCTCCCTGTTCTTCACCCTCTTCTTCTTCTTGACTACTTTCGTAACCTCCCACCTTTCTAACTTTTTTTTTTTTTAGATCGCCTACGTAACTCCCTCTTGCCTCCGCCATGCTCCCTTCAACACAAGCACACCCTTCTCTGGCCGGATGCAGCAATATTGACCATTTCCAGAAGTTAGGGACTCGCGAGATGTCATTCCCCCGCCTTTCCTGCCCACACCGCGAGCCGAAAATGTGATCACCGCCGGGACTGTGGATTCTGATGTATAGGGTGGAAACAGTGAAGAGGAAGAAGGAGAGTTAAGAAGAAGAAGGAGGAGGAGGAGGAGGAGGAGGAGGAGGATACAAAATTAAGAAAGGGGAGAATGTGACAGAAAAAGTTGAGAAAGCTGAATGGAGGACAGGTATAGAAGAGGCGGCAGAGGACAAAAAAAAAAAAAGGAAAGAGTATGGACAGGCCCGGAGGAACGAAAGAACGGGAAAGAAAAAAAGGAAGAAGTCGAAAAGGAAAACGGAAAGTGGAGAGGAAGACACATGCAGGAAGGAAGGAGGGTACCGAGGAAAATGGGTAATACTTTGAGGAGGAAGAGTCAGAACAGCCAAAGGGAAGTATGTGAAGGAGGAGGGAGGAAGTGAGGAAGAAGGATGGATAGATAAGAATAAATGGAAGCGAGGAAGTGAAAAGAATGGGTTGATGAAAAGTGTAAATGGGAGTGAGCACGAAGACAGAGCACCAGGAAATAATGGGAAGAAGGGGGGGGGGAGGGGGGTGAAAGTACAGTAGATCATAATTGACAAGGCAAAAAGGAAAGAATGAAATTAACTAGAAAAGGAATACGGATAAATAAAAAAAAAAAAGATGAAAAAGAAGTGAAGAAGAAGGAAGGAAGTGAAGCAGGAAAAAAAAAAAAGACTGAAAGGAGGCAGAGGATGATGGGTAGAAGGGAAAAAGAAGGAAGTGGGGAAGGAGAAATAAAGTGGTGAAGAAGGAATGGTTATAAGAAAGAATGGATGGAAGTGAGAAAAGAGTACAAGACAGACAGGAAATATGGAGAGAGGAAGAGGGGGAGGGGGGAAATTTAAAAGGAAAGGAGAGGAAGTGGAGGACGTGAAGAAAAAGCAAGAGTTGAAGAGGAAAATCAAAGAAAGAAGCAAAAGGGTAGAGGAAAAGGAAATTATAAAGGAAGAACAATTATAAAAAAAAAAAAACTGTCTAAAGAGAAGAAGGGTGAATGAAAAATTATGGAATATTAGAGAAGAAGGGTGAATGAAAAATTTCGGAGAGTTAAAGATGTGAGAAGGGATGAAAATAAAAAATGGAATGAAAATGAAAGAAGGTTGGAAAGGGAAACTGGAAAACACTAAAGAAGAAAGTAAGGTAGACAGGGACCAAAATGACATGGAGAAGAAAATAAAGAGAGACCATTACCAGAAGGAGGTAGAGGAGGTGAGTGAAGGATAAAAAGAGACTGATAGTAAGTAGGGAAGGAAAGGAGGGAGACAAAATTAACTGAATTAATAGATTACTGGTGGAAGCTAACAGAATAATACCAATATGGAAACTGAAAAAAAAATCAGAGGAAAAATTTGAGATAGAGCACCTCAAAATTAAGGATAAATAAGAAAAGCCAAGTGGGAATTTAAAGGCAGTAAAAAATGTAAGAGAAAAATTGTCAGAGCGAACAAGAAAAAGGACGATTATCAAAATACAATGAAACAGCAAATCAAGGCACGAAACACTCTAGAATCAACATGTGAGTTATACTGGCTGAAGGAGTTGTGTCCGTAACCTCAAGGAAACACACAATGAAAAGGAGAACGCGGTATGATTCAGACACCAATTTTGCTTACCTGTCAGTATTACCGATAGGGCAAGTGGTCGACCAAATATAAGACCGTACAGGGTGTGCTCTGATTTTTAGATCGTTGCTTTCATTTTTTTTTTAAATAATATAGTGCATCATCTCACTCATCATATCCTCACTGGCACTAGAATTAAAGTGCAATAAAAAAAAAGTATGTATAAAAGCAGTTTTCTTCCGATGAACGCTACATCAGTACGATTGTGTTCTGCTAGAGTACGTCGTTTTTACAATTGTAACCTATTGAAATGTGATCATCATTCTCACGGGAAAAAAGAAAATTCGTTCAAGACTAGTTTTCCGATGTTTCTGAGGAAATCATGGCAAACAAAATAATGAGACAGACTGTGGGCTAAGTAGTGCTGGCGGGGCTGACGTTGCCTGAGCGCCATATCTGCTACCGGGCTTTTCCCGCGCTTATTCCTCGGTGTCCAATATGCTTCAATTTAATAACCATTTCAGTCCGCTGGCGTAATTTTCATTTTGTTCGTGCTTTCTGCGGACGAGTTTATGCAACTTAGGAGAGACTTCTCGAAATGGGAGAAGTAGATATGGCCTTCACATGTTCCTTCTCTGCTCGGGGCTCTCCTGAACTATATAAACACTACAAAAAGACATCACCTTATTAAAGAAATTAATCACACCATTTTTTTTTCATCCCAATTTTGAAGTATGTGGAATTTTATAACAACATTTATTTTCTATGTTCATTTATCTTTGTTTGCTCGTCAGGTTTGCCAACAGTGGGTGAGTCTCTCCCGGATCTGTCACTGGATAACACACACGAATTTATGTGATAGCTGAACCCGGGAGTAGTTTTACAGTCCACCTCTTGTTAGTTTCAGGAATAACCACCATCACCACAACACCACCGTCCTCGGTAACTACCCACACACACACACACACACACACACACTAAACAAATAATCGAAGTAAATTAACACAAGAGTTTCAGGATCAGTGTAGTCGGTAACTCCTCCGGATCCTTGCCAAGACAAACAATGTACAAATTTTACGAGTAGTCTGCTGCTCACTTGGGTATTGCAAAATCTTTCCTCCTCGGTGCAACTCACTGTCTGGTTAATTTTTCAAGCGCATAATTGTTCTTGGAGTCTTTAGGCGCTGCAGGAATAGGAGAAAATTGTAATGAGTGCCAGAAAGTTCTGTCACGGAGCTGATGACTCTGTGTCACTGAGCTGAACCAAGTGGCACCCCCTCCCCCTTATCCTACACTCCCTCCCCCCTTATCCTACCCTCACCCTCCTATCTCTCCTCCCCCCTGTCCACCCCTCCCCCTCCTTCTTATCCTACTCTCACCCTCCTATTTCTCCTCTCCCCCGTCCACCCCTCCCCCTCCCTCTTATCCTACCCTCACCCTCCTAAGTTATCTTTCCTCCCCCTCCCCTGTCAACCCCCTCCCCTTTCCCCCCCTACTCAACCCTCACCCTCCTATCTTTCTTCCCTTCCCCTCCCCGTCCACCCCCTCTCTTCTCTGGTCCCTCTTCCCCTCTCCTCCTGTTCTACATTCCACCCCTCCTTTTTCCCTACCATATCTTCCTATTCATACTCTCTATTCCTTTCTTTGTACTGTTATCCCAGCTCATCTTAGCTATCCATTCCTTATTCACTTCTCACCTCCACTTTCATACTCAACTTCTCAACATCCTCTCTATCTTTCTCCATCACTCTGCAAATACATTCAGCAGAAGTACTACGTGTATCAACTGTTCATTGAAGCAATATATGGAAATCACTATTAGTACAGAACACGGATCTTACTCCTATGGATCTTGATTCTGAAATGTGTCTGTATAGCAAGAGTAACATTCATCTGTAAAGAAGTTTTCTACTTTTTTTTATTTAGGTGAGCACAGAAACAAAATTACGAAGAAAGAGCCTGAAATTATTTACGTGAGCAAGAGAAATAGTCTCAGCTGTCAGCACCGTAAGCCAATCAACAGCCAGTCCACAGATAACAGAGGGACCAGCCAATGAGAACCCGCCCCTATGGTAACCGAGGACAAGCTAGTGAAAAACAGTTCAGGGACCGTATTCATAAAACTTTCAGTACTAAGCTGGGTATAAAACTGTGTTTATGTTTTTATCTTAACAAAGCCTCCGGACACTTCAGAAGTAACTAGAGTGCATAATGTGAAAAAAAAATTATCTCTGGCAGTAGCTAACATTTACAGAGGCTTGTTTATCGTTAGAACTGGTTGATGTCTTTAGTGAATACCAGACCAGGGCTTCACTATCTAACATTAGCGGTGTGTCCAGGCTGCAGGGCTCAGGTCAATGCTGCCTCCACACTGGCACATCACCCCAACCTATACAACATCAGACCAACAGAAACAAGCACATCTACTCAAACAACTCGTGATTAGAGTTTCAAACATTACGATATTTTCTCGTTAGTAAACATGTTATCAGTGTGGAACGGAAATGGTGTGTACAAAACTGACGAACTCTGTGCGCCACATGAAAACCAATGACTAAAACATGCTACAAAAATAAGGTAGTTTTCTTATAAAGTTTGATATAGAGACACGTATTAAAAAGAAAACAAATCTAGACGTAAAACGCAGCAACACTGAAAAAAGGCCAGAAACGACTCGGGGTAAAGAATAAATGGAGATAATGATGGGTGGCCTACGCAGCCGAGCCAGTGTGTGTTGTGTGTAAAGAAGCGCCCTGTCTCGGCACCAGGGCTGGCTATCACACGTAAGAACAGCTGTCATCAGGGGAATCCGGAGACCTATACCGTAGCTGGGAAATATATGCGATGGGCTGGGTGAATGTCTAGGTCTACTGTATAATAATATGGACACTTATGGGGATGTAAACTGTGTAGGCATAATCAATAAGTATAGGGGGAACGAAAGAAGACGGTAATCAGTGGCGTCTGGAGTCTACAGGAATTAAGGAATATAATCACTATGATAGGCTGAGGGAATGTATGGGTCTACTGCTTAACTATATTGATAGAGAAAGGGATATAAAGTAGCATGAAGGAACAGCAGTGACCTGAGGCATCCGAGGCTATACCAGACCTAAATGATATCAAAGAAGAGGAAAAATACAGGTTAGTCAAGTGAATGTACGGGAATACTGTATATCTATCTGCAGTACATGGGTGTTGATATAAGGGCAGCTGTGATTAGGGGTATCCAGACTATACTGTACCAAAGCTGAGATAATAGAATTGTCTGAGTCTGTAAGCGGGTCTACTGTAAAGCAATATTTGATGGGCAAGGGCAGTATGATTTAAATAGGGCTTCGATGGGGGGACGACGGGGATGGAAAATGAATGTATGCGTCCCCATCAGAATATACCATCCACCATATGTGGGTCACACTAGCAGAAAATATGGGTCACACTGCCAGCATACCGGAATATGGGTCACAATATATGGGTAGCGCTGGGGTATATATGGGCTACACAGGGAGATAATATGTCCCACTTGTGGAATTTATGGACTACACTGGAGGAAGGAAAAATTATATGGGTTACACTGGGAATTATATGGGTTACACTGGGAATTATATGGATTACACTGGGGAAATATACGGGGAACTGCAGGAATATTCGGGTTACACTGGGGGTATTATTATATGGATGGCACTGGGGGAATGCATGAGCCACAGTATATGGGTCACACTGAGGGTTTAATTATATGGGTCACAATGGCTAAGTCAGCAGAGCAGCGGTGGTGGAAGAATATAATGATGATGGCAGGATTTTCTCTTTGGCTTGGAGGGAGAACAGATACACCTCTTCCAAATTTGGGTGAGGAGGGGTTACTGCCATAATATAACCAGGTATATTTCAGATTCAGAAAATACACACACACACACACACAGCGTTTATTTACATTTAATCCCTGTCGCAGCCATGGACGTAGGCTTACTAGCAAAAAAGATTTTTGGCTGGCTGAAGGATATGCTGGCAATCACTGCTACACAACCTCGATTAACCCTTCCTCTGCCACAAACAACCTTAAGTATTATATTTTTGCCAACACTGGGCGATTTTATTCCATTGGTTTTAGTTCTTAATCAGAGAGTTACTGAGCCTGAATGGTGTATCTAATAACCCTCTCCCATTCCCGATGAGACTAACACAGAGCAAGACGGAATAACCCGAATGACACCATTACGACCAAGAATGTTTAAATGGGTAATATACAAATTTAAGGTGATAATCATCATGTTTTGTAAAATGCTGTTATGTCAGAATGGCCAAAAAACAATTTTTAAAAATCTGAGTCCACTAAATAAATGGTTGCTGCAAAAAATATTTTGACAAACTAACGAAGCAAATGGGCCATGTCAGGTGAACGAACAGTCTTGAAAACGACTGGTTGTGAGGGTATCATAGGTAACTGAGCAGGTCATGTAGGGTCTAGGACTGGATCACGGAGAACAGGGGTGCGTTCATCGTGGGTAAATATATACAAAGCACAATCTTATCTAAACCAGCAACATATCTGACTCATCAAAGTTGCGTAATGAAAGCCTTGGACAATTAAACACCACTGCCAGGATTAAAGAAGTAGAGGTTCTCCAAAGACTCTAGGAAGCTGGCAGACTTGGGGAGTGGAGGGCAAGACCCGGACAGACGAGGGATTATCATTATTATTCCAAGACGGCAGCAAAACCCAGGTGGTCAGCTGCGGCGGGGTGATGGATAGTGCCAGGTGGTCGACGATGGGGTAAGGTGGTGGGCTGAGGGGAGGAGGGCGGTGGGGTGAGGGAAGGGAGGTGGTGTGGGGCAAGGGAAGGGAGGTGGTGGGGTGAAGGATGGGGGTGGTTGAGTTTGGGAAGGAAGAAGGTGGAGTGAGGAAAGGGTATGAGCGAAGGGAGGTTGAGAGACGGGATGTGGTGGGGTGAGGGAAGAGGGGTGCTGATGCGAGGGAAGGGAGGTGGCGGGGTGAGGGAAGGGGGGTGGTGGGGTGAGGGAAGGAGGGTTGTGGGGTGAGGTAAGAATGGTGGTAAGCAGTGGAGTGATGGTGGGTAGGTGAAAGGGATAAAGAGATGAGGACAAGGTTCCGTGAAAAGATGGGATGTAAGTGAGTGTAAGTGATGCAGGGGTGGGTAGGTGAGTGATGGGTCGTTCTGAGTACGTGGGATGTGGATTTAGGGTGATTTGTAGGGAAAAAATGTATACCATGATGGAAGGGAGGTTGGTAAGTGAAAGATGCACCAGTGAATGACGGGTATTACGGTAACAGAAGGTTGTGTGAGTGAGGAAAGTTGTCTGATCGGATGGAGATGATGTGAATGAGCGGACTGAGATCATGAGTAGGTGAATGGAGGTTATGTGTGTGTGTGGATTGAAGTGACGCTTATGGGTGGAAGGAGATGATGTAAACAGGTTAATAAGATATAAGAGTGAAAAATGTGTGGATAATGTGTATATTTAAACAGTGTGATTGTTAGTCGACGGAAATGAGTTACGTTATAATCGGCGTGGGAGACTTTGTAGTAGTGTACTTCTGCCTTAGAGATTTATCTTGCATATTACATCTATATATTCTCCTCTATGTCATTTTTTTAAATACTGACATAGTTTGTATCAGTAACGTACAAAAGGAAATTAAAGATGATTAGGCAAATTAAATCGCTGTGAAAAAATATATCCCAGTGAGTAAGTGATGGGGATGGTGGATCTGTATATAAAGAATGAACGTGACAGAGTAACAAAAGCATCATCCCAACCGCTGTCAAAGGCACCGCTGCATCCATTTACACCGAGAGGAAGCCTAGCCTCAACACTAATTCTACCTGCCAACTGAGGATAGGAGTGGTAACAAAGCAGCCTACTAATTAGGCCTTTAACTTCATTTAGATGTGAGGCGGGCCAGGGAAGATGCAGGGACCGAACAACATCTGGCACAGGACCCCGCCGCTCACGTCTCACACCGGCCGCTCTACACCTTCTATAAACACACCCCAAGTTGATTGTTCCGGACCCCAGACTTCTCCTCTTTGTTGCTCAATGACGTAAGATTATGCAGTATACTGGTTCACATAAAAAATTCTCCTACTGGCCACTCTTAGACCTTACATATATACACACAGCTGAACTTATTAGAGAGCCAATGGCCTCTTTTTCGTTGTCCAGTACCTTGAAAATATATTTTGATGGCTTAACAGGATAAAAACTCCTATCCTACACCTTATATAAACACACATAAAGTTACTTCTTCCAGAGCCTTTCATTTCTCTTCTTTTTTGCTTAATGATCTGAAAATATATAATACATATTCTGTCCTATCCTTCTGATCACTGAAAACTTTTACATAGCTAAAGTTATAGTTTCAGGAACCCAGTGATTTGAGAAGGTATATGAGCCTACCTGGAAATGTATTAGTGTTCACGACACCAGTTATGGCACACTATCGTAGGTTCTAACTCGGAAGAATATCAAAATGATTTATTTTTTGATAAATTGGTTGCACAGTATCCTTAATTTTTTTCACTGCGATGCTCGACCTTGCGCATTATACTCTTACGAACACCGGACAATTATAATTAAAAGTGAGAAACTATATGCGGCTAAAGGTTAAACGCTTACTTTATGTCTTTTGGTAATGCCAATTTCATTCAGCTAGAAGAATTCCTATGCAGCTGATGTGCCAAGTGATAGTATGAGTGACGTGATTGTGACTATCGAAAATATGTTAGGTCAAAGTGGATTACACAGAAAAAAGCTAGTGAGATGATATAAGGAAGTGCTTAGTGAAACTATTAGGATAGTGGATTACATGGAAAGAAAGTGAGAGAGTGTGTCAGCGAGCAGGCCAGGCAGACCCTTGGTTCCCCCACGACCATCCCACACACGCCACGAATGACACCCGGCCTCAGGACCGCTTTTTCTTGCATGTATTAACTCTAACCATCCGATACTTAGAGGTCCATCCCACGGCTCAGGGTAAGCTCTCGACAGCAGCATAATTAATGACGGGACATAAAATTAACCAGTGGAAAAACGTCACTGAGTGATGAGTATCATTATAGCCGTAACTCAAGCATGATTTTATTTCTAAGAATATTGTTCAGCATTGTTTATAGTTACCTTCTGTGAATTAGTTTTCCATCTCCTTAGTCTCAAACTTACTTTCAACATTATCTCCACCTTCCTCGCACGCAATCCTGTCCACTGTATACATCTTTTTTTTTGCCATGTGTCATGTTTCTTCCTCAACTAAATATTACATTATAATTTCTTTCCTCTTCCTCCTCTTTCTTCTCCTCCTCCTCCTCCTCTTTATATACTATCTTTCCTGTCTCATTCTCAATCTCTTCATATCACTGCCGTTCTAAAAAAAAAATGTCATTCCATCAATACCCTTACCTCACTTGAATTTGCCCTGCCACTGCTTCGTATTCTTACTCAGCCTTCTGACACATTTTTTTTTTTTTTTTTGGTATCCTAACCTCAACTGGGATCCTGCCTTCCATTTCTGCACTTCACACACTCTTCTTCTAAAGCTTTTCACCTTAGCCCCACACACCCAGACTCATCTCCCTAATCCCGATGTCTTCTTTTGTAAACCTTCTCTTCCACAGCCCCATACACCAATGCTCCTCTCCATAACAGTCAAGTTTCCACCTTATAAACACTCTCTCCATTCCTTTCCTTCATGACTGATTCCCAAACGGTTCCTTCCTTCTCTTCCCATCTTACAGTTGTTCCTTCCTTCTCTTCCCATCTTGCAGTGGTTCCTTCCTTCTCTTCCCATCTTCACACACAGCCACCACATTCAGTACATTCTCTGTTTTCCTCAACCTCTCCGACATCCCCCTTCCTTAAGTACAGTTCCTTCGTTCGGCACATCCCTTTACTACCTCTGTACACCCACATTTTCGCCTCCATACAACAATGCTCTCACTAATATCTCCTTTCACATTTTATACATCATCTCATTTCCCACGCCACACCATAACACCCCATCCCCATTGCACAGATCTCTCTCTTTACAGTTTATCTCTCCCGTTCCACACCCTGCCTCTGTTCACACACTCACATTCCCGCTCAATCCCCAAATATCCTCACACGCCCTTGCTTAATCTCCATACACTCCTCTAGCATCCCCAGTCAATCTTGATACACTCTCTTAGATTCCAAACCTACTCTCTTGCCACTCCACCTAACCTCATTACTCCCCTCTCCCTAGGATCTCCTCCCCTACATATACCCTGTCAAAATCCCACTCAGTCTCCGTACACTCTCTTACATCTCAAATTCATCCTCTCACATCTCCATTCCATCTCTTCTATCCCACATCCATTCTATCACATCTTTACTCAGTCTCTTCCATCCCAGATCCACTCTCTCACATCTCCATTCAAGCTTTTCCATCCCAGATCCACTTCACATCTTCACTCAACCCCAATACATCCCCCCCTCCGCCCGCCTGCCGCCCCCTCTTCCACGCGCCTGCCGTGAGCGCGACGCTATTTAGGCCCTGATTAAATCTTCACGCCTCGTCAGGGTCATCCCCCCAAGGGTTTTATAGTCCACTCCGCCTGCCACTGCGACCGGTTTAACGACCTGTAATGCGTACCGCCACTCCATTAGGCCACACGACTGATGCTACTCCGATTATATTCCTGATATGAATATGGGTGTGAAATAATTATGTTTTGCTTAATTATTTCACGATGACTGGTGATGCTATCAAGATAATATCTCATATCTTATTAAGCTTACACTATGCTCCTAATTCACTTCCTATAAGAAAGGAATGCACACACAGCTGCTATCCATCATTTAGCCTTCAGCAGTACGAGACAAGGGAACTCATCGACCATCGTATACTTTCACAATCAGAAATAGTTTGCTGTGGACAACAATCCCGTCCTCTTTATGAGATACCAATATCAGCTTTAAAAAAAATGTAAACACCATGGAGAATTTTGGATTAAAATTATTATGACTTAATAAATGCGTAATAATGAAGCGTTTAGGTGAGAGGGCTAAAGAGGACATCGAAAATTTAGGAAATAACATGGAGGCTAATTAAGCGTGAGATGAGAGTACAAACTGAGTGCAAAGTGTAAGTGTAAAGCGTGAATACAACGTCATGGTACAAGATGAGAGCAAAATAAGAGTGCAGATGAAAAGACGAGGTAAGAGTGCCAGGTGACGACGTAAGATGTGCGTATGATTCACGGGTAAGATGAGTAGAGGAGAGGGGATGAAATTAACTGACGGCTCGAGTAAGGTGATCAGCAAAAGGTGTAGAGTGAAGATTTCCAGTCAGGCATCTAATTAAGAGTCAGGGTGTCAGGTAAGAGTGAAGTGTCAGGTAAGAGTGATGGTGCCATGAAAACGTGAAAGTGCCAGGAAAGGGTGAAGGTGCCAAGAAAGGGTGAAGACCCCAGCCAAGGGTGAGAGTGCCAGGTAAGTGTGATGGTGACAGGTAAGGGTGATGGTGGCAGGTAAGAGTGATGGTGGCAGGTAAGTGCGATGGTGCCAGGTAAGAGCTAGGACGCCAGGTAAGGGTGATGGTAACGGGTAAGGGTGATGGTGCCAGGTAAGGGCGAGGGTACCAGGTAGGGGTGATGGTGCCAGGTAAGGGTGATGGTACCAGAAAAGGGTGANTATGCCAAACAATAGAAGTGATTCATGCGATAAAGATGGCAGGAAAGACAGGTGAAAAAAAAGGGGAAAATGGGAAAGGGGGATGTAATACGTGGAAAAATGTGGGGTTAAGGAATAAATATACGTAAGAAAACCAACTGAGGGTAATGTGAAGGCAGTCAGATCGCCAGAGACAAAGTGATTCAGAAACAAAAGACGCGAGGGAATCAAACGAGAAAAAAATAAATAATAAAATAAAATAAATAAATAAATAAATAAATAGTGCCAGATGTTATAGTTCGTCCACTTAAACTTGGTGGAGATTTTCATTATTTTGCAGCTTATTTCCCGTTGCTGAATAATAGAATAAGACAATACGATAGTTCTACCTCCTGTTCATAGAATTTTTTCGTGACTAGAGCCGTATTCTAGTTTTAATCTCTTGTTACAACTAAGCAACCAAGATGAAAAGACGGCAATTTTAACCCAACTGAAGTGGACAGAGTATAGTAAGAGAAATCAGATAAGGCAAAGTCAAAAGAGAATAGCTGCAGCAGTCATGTGAAGAGAGCAGACGCAAAAATGTCAGAGTACCTGGAGAGATAAGAGTGAAGGTGAATCAGGTGCAAAGAAAAGGTGATGGTGCAAAGAGGGGAAGTCATGTGAGAAAGTTAAGATATGGGTGGGTTTGCCAAGTAATGGGAGTCTGATGAGTAGGTCAAGAAAGGACGTCAGGTCAAGAAAAAAGTGAGTCAGGTTACAGAAACAGATGAGGGAGTTAAGCTTAGAAAGACAAAGGAGCAAGTCATGCTACAGCATATTGGAATTAAGTTAGAATATGTGAAAGCCAGAAGTGCAGGTGAGGGAGTTAGGTTAGGAAAGGTGAGAGAGCGATATGCAAGTTATGTTAGAGAAAGTTTTTGTTAGGCCATGAGAGCCAGACAAGTAGATGAGGGAGAGAGGTTAGGGCAGGTAAGGGTAAGTATGTAGCTGGAAAAATGTATGAGTAAATTAGGCTACGTTAGGTCAAGCAGGTGAGAGTCAGGAGGGCAGCAAATGGAGAAGTTAGGCCAGGGCAGGTAGGGGAGTAAGGCTAGGACAGGCGAAGGATTTAGGTTAGCACATAAGGGAGATAGGTAGGTCAAGTGGGGATCAAGTTTAAAACATACACAGGGGTAAGCTGGGTTAGGTTAGGTTAGGTTCTGATAGGTGGGAGTGAGAGGGGCACAGATGAGTGAGACAGGTTAGGAGGACAGGAGAGAGGGCCAGGTGTCCAAGGCCTGAGGGACGTGGCGGCAGGTGAAGCGGAACAGCCCAACAACCTATCCTCCATAACCATTCCCTCCCCATCATCGGACCAGCCCACCACCCTCATTATAACCTCCTGTCTCGCCATCATCTCTCATTAACTTCCGATCTTCTCTTAACACTCGTAATCTCAAGTAATGCATAAACCAGTGTTCACTATTTCCAGTTCGTAATTCCTAGCAATGTAAACCAGTCTCCACCTCGTCCACCATTGTCTGTCTGCTGGAATGTTACGTACGAACATTTCTTACTTATCTCTGAAATATCTCGAAAATTCTCTTGACAATTTAAGTGACATCTCTAATCTTTTATATCTTTCGTCTATCAAATAAAGTTTCTATATTGCTCACTGTCTTTCCCCAATCAATTTTTCCTTATGCTCCGTCGAACCTCTTCTTTTCCTCCAAGTATGTCCCATTATTTTTTTTTCTTATAGTCGTGTCGAGTTATCCCTTCATATTTGAGATTTCTATTGATTCTTTCACCCCATTTTTTAACATTCTCACAGTCTCTAACTTCTCTGCTCTTCCACACATTTATTCCCTTGGTTAATTTAATTGGTGATCCCTTCTTCCTCCTCTTAATATTTCCAAAACAGATCTCTTTCTTGCTTCCTTGTTTTTCGCCCTCTGTTGCAAACAACTTCTATTCTCTTTCCTATCACCACTTCTTCTAATTCCACCATTAGTTAAAATCAATCTCTCTTCTCTTGTACCCACCTCTTTTTTTATTTTTTTTATTATTAACCAAGCTTCAACCATTGAAGTAAAGGACCACTTGCATTTTAATCTTGCTGTCTCTATTTCTTTTGCAGTCACTTCCAGTCTTTTTCATCTTCTTTTCCTAACCTCTCTCTAGTCCTCGAGCATAACCTACACTACACAAACTACTCCAATTTTCCTCTCTCTGATTTTATGATTTTCACACCGTGGTTTTCATACTGTATTTGCTCAGTTTCCTTCTTATTATTTCATTCTTCTAAACACTTTGCACCTTGATGCCATTCCTGTATATCTTCACTTGGCTTCAAACTTATCACAGCTGTTTCTTGAGCCAATACCCCAGACATCGATTTCACCTTTTCACTTTAGGCCTTTTAAATGGATTACGGGATCGAACGTCAACCATTTCAATACACAAAAATCGGGTTTCTATTTCTTTATATGTTCATTAATCATCACGGCAATTTGCGCAGAAGTACGTCAGTGTAGTGTGGCTGTGTGAAGACCATCCTGCATTCCCCTGAGCATGTTGGCACTTTATAATTATTCTTATTTCCTGTCTCTCTACCCAGTGTCATTCTCCTCTTGACCCTCTCTCGCTAGTCTGTGTCCAAACTAAGAACCTAGTCCATTTTCACGTTTCCACTGCTTTGCCTCGGTCTGTTTCTTCGATTTTTTTTATTTTTTTATTCAGTACCAGTCTTTCTTACCTTGTCCATATCATCTTTTTCCATTACCCCCAACCCAATTTACGATAATTTTCTCACCTCGCCGAAAATATGGCCAATGCTCTCTCTCTCTCTCTCTCTCTCTCTCTCTCTCTCTCTCTCTCTCTCTCTCTCTCTCTGTCTCTGTCTCTCTCTCTCTGTTATTTAGAACTAAAGTACACTCGTTTTCACCTGTTTTTTTTTCTTTATAATCTCACATTCAATAGCTCAATTTCCTACATAATCTCTCTCTCTCTCTCTCTCTCTCTCTCTCTCTCTCTCTCTCTCTCTCTCTCTCTCTCTCATCCCTTCACTGAGGCTTATAAAACACAATTCTTTTTCTCCACTCCTCCCCTTAACATTATTCTATCTAGTCTCTTCTTTGACAATCAGTAGCGATCTCTCTCACCTTGTCCCTATCCTTGTCATACCCCATTTTCCACGCTTAAAACACAGAGTACTTCGTGTTCTTTTTCTCTGCCCTATTCTTTACTCCTTCTAACAATTTCTTTTACATTCAATATCGACCTTTCAAACCTCGTCCCTGTCCCTTTCCTTGTGTCATTACCCGGGCTTTAACCACACCTGTCTCCCCTCTCCCCTTGCAAATAACACACCTGGGGGAATCACCTGACAAGCTCTTCGCCCGCAAGTGAGGCTGGGGCAGGGGTCCAATATAGGAGAAGCAGTTCCAATAAGGGATTAATGTCTGCCGTTATTCTGAAATACACCCACACCTCTGGAACCAATAGCGACAGCTGGGACTTCGTTGTTTTTGCACGCACGCACACGCACGCACACGCACACACGCACACTCACACACACGCACACGCGCACACACACACACACACACACACACACGCATGGAGGTCCCGAGGGCAGAATCGTTAGTGCAATAATGACACTAATCTACGTCTTCCTCCGCGGGGCTGTTATGAGGCGTGACGACAATGGGACATATTATATACTCACACCAGAGGAAAAAAGTGTATTGAAACAGCTAACTGTACTAGCACTTCATATACTATTAGCGCCGCAGACCAACAAGAATTGAATGCATCGTAAAATCATTAACCAAAACAAGGAGGAAAATATCACTGTACTTAAATTACTCTTATTATAACCAGTCTAACTCTTCAAGCAATAATATCAATGTAGAGCAACAAAGACTTGATACATATTTAGACCATCAGCCAAAACGCGTCAGTAAAGACTGTATTAAAACTGGTCTGATTAGAAGTAGATTTCAAACGTTAACCGTGACGGGGAAAAAAATATATCTTTCAAAACTACAAAAACCAAAAAAAAAAAAAGGTTGTGTCAAAGTCGCTCTGATTAAAGGTCGATTTCAACCCTTAACCGTGACAAATAAAAAAAGCTACATTACATAACAATTGAAAAAAACTTCATCTAGAATTAAAACTTTACAAACACTTCAAACGAGAACGATATAACTTACAGTTAAGGAACGCCATACATAATAATCACTACCTAAAATAAAAGATAAATACCACACGACCATAAAAACCTTATTAGTTTACTGTTAAATCGATAGTGTGTTTTTACAGTAATGAGAGAGGCAAAGAAAACCTTCCAACGTGCGTTAACTGATTGACTGAGGAAAAACAGGACATCAAGGGACTCACAAGTACTCGATAGAAAAGAAAAAAAAAGTTAGCATTCACAAGCGTCGAAGAAAAAAAAGTGAAAAACGAAATAAGGACAAAGGACAGAAAACCACACTGCAAAGAAATGGCAGAAAACAAGGAATTACTAAAAAGGGACGAACGAAGAGGAGAATCTGTACGACAATGAGGAGAAAAAAAATATCTGGCAAGGACAGCAGAAAAAGGGGAAGGCAAGGAAGGAATAGAGATGGGGAAAAAGTGACAGGGTAAGGAAAACTGGGGATACAGGGGGG